>JANRGW010046296.1:0-25467 GCA_024733675.1 Psilopsiagon aymara | reverse complement strand
GGAGCAGGTTTGCTGCAGGAATTGTGACCCCATGAGGGACCCACACGGGAGCAGTCTGTTCCTGAAGGATGCACCCCATGGAAGAGACCCATGCTGGAGCGGTCAGTTAGTGAAGGATGCACCCCACTGAAGGGACCCATGATGGAGCAGCCTATTCTCTATTCTTGAAGGATGCACCCCATGGAAGAGACACACATGGGAGCAGTCAGTTCCTGAAGGATGCACCCCACTGAAGAGTCTCATGCTGAAGCAGTCTCTTTCCAAAGGATGCACCCCATGAAGGGGCTCATGCTGGAACAGTGTTCCGGAAGAATGCACTCCATGGAAGGGACCCACGCTGGAGCAGTCTGCTCCTGAAAGATGCCCCCAGTGGAAAAGACTCACATGGGAGCAGTGGGTTCCTGAAGGATGAACCCCATAGAGACCCACACTGGAGCAGTCTGTTCCTGACGGATTGCCCCCCAAGGAAGGGACCCACACTGGAGCAGCCTATTCTCTAGGTCATGAAGAACTGCAGTTGCCAGGGGCAACCTATACTGGAGAAGTTCATGGAGGACTGTTTCCCATGTGAGAGACCCCAGCTGGAGCAGGGGAAGAGTGTGAGGAGTCCTCCCCTGAGAAGGAAGGAGCAGCAGAGACGTTTGATGGACTGACCACAACCCCCACTCCTGTCCCTTTGTGCCACTGGAGAAAGGGGGCAGGTAGAGAAATGGAGAGTGAAGTTGAGCTAGGAAGAAGGGAAGGCTAGGGGAAGGTGCTTTCAAGATTAAGGTGTTATTTCTCATTATACCTCTCTGATTTGATTGATAATAAATGAATTTCCCCAGTGAAGTCTGTTTTGCCTATGACAGTAAGCGGTGAGCGATCTCTCCTTGTCCTTATCTCAACCCACAAGCCTTTAATTGTGTTTTCTCTGCCTTGAGGAGGGGGAGAGTGACATGGCAGCTTTGGCGGGCACTAGCATGCAGCCAGGGTCAATGCACCACACTATTTAATATGATTTACAATTGAGCAATGTTTTGTCAGCTAACCGTATTAAAAAGCACGGAAATAAATAGATTTGGTAAAACAGAGCACATATCTGCTGCCATGGTCAGCACCGGCGTTGTCAGCATCGCCAAGGCCGAATATTGTCAACGGTTGTGCAGGGACGTCCCCGCATTCCAAAACTCACTGCTCTCACTCTCAGCAGCACTTCTTCCTCCCGATGCGGCAGGGGCGGGCAGGGCTCGGCTTCTTTCCGTGCCCGCCCTGGTTTCTCACCCCCGACCCGGGGTAGGTTGGGCAGCCACGAGGCGGCGGTGCTGCCCCGCAGTGATGGGGCGCTCCGCACGCCGCAAGCAGCTTCACAGCGGGGGCTGCAGCTGCGCCGCTCGCAAGGTGTCACCCGCGGATTGCGCTCTCGCAGATGCGATGGACGCAGTTCCCGAAGTGCCTTTGGGAAGCCCGCGGAGTCCTCCCGGAGCGCAGGGTTTCCTCTCGCAGCCATGGCGAGGGACGTCATCTGTGTCTCACAGCGGAACAAGACCGAGCGTGCACTTCTTGGGCACCGCTACGCTGAGCCCGCCTAGGAAGCTTCCACTGTCATCATTTTCTGACATGTAGTATGAGCTTTCTCTTTTATTCTCATTAATTTAGCATCTGCATACAAAGTGGTCAAAATGGGATGGATTTTGCATGCCTGAGCCTGGTACAGTGCTTCACAGAACCAGGAGGAAAGTTCTGAGCAACCTGGTCTAGTGTAAGGCATTCCTGCCCACGGCAGGAGTGTTGGAATTAGGTGATCTTCAAGGTCCCTTCCAACTCAAACCAGTCTGTGATCCTAAATAGGGAAGCAGACTCCCTGTTTTTCCTGTAAAGCCCCAGACAGAGAGCAACATGTATGCTGAGGATACCTCTAGCAACCACCTATAGAAAGCACTACATTTGAAAGTCAGAAGTAGCCAGGACTTAGGAAGCACGCAAGTGACCATGACTTGGAATGAAAGAACAAACTAACAACTGCTATGGCAGCAAATCAGGCATCAGACAGCATCAGTCTGGGTTACACAGTAACCTACAGCCATGATTTAGAATTTAATGTAGTTAGTATTCCAGTATCTGCTTACATTGAGGTGTATTTAGGTTACTGTTACTTCTGGGATACTGCTTCTTCAGTCATTTCTGTTCATGGGTTAGGTTGTACATGAAAGTAACTTGAAAGTGCTGTTTGCAAATGCATCAGCCTAAGTGTGGATTAAATTCTTGCAGACTCAAGACTGAAATGTTTGTTCCATCACACAGGTTTGGAGTGTGTTTAGCACAATCCTGACAATTTTCTGACACATGCATTACAGACAGAAAGAAGTTAATAGCATCACATCTGCAGTCAGACAGTCTCAGATCCCTGCAATTAGATGTTATCATCGCATTTGTGCTTGTAAAATGTCTGAAGGATCCTATGATTTCATTCATTTGCAAACCCACAAGTCTGGTTAAAATTATACTGGAGTAAAAGCTGAATAAATATTTGTAATTTTACACAACAGTTAGATGATGATGATGATAATAATAGCAGTAATTAATAAAGCCAAGGGTTTTACACAGTGCTCTGTTTTCCCAGCATCGAGCCCAGAGAAAGAACATCTGCAGCTCTTGAAGCACGAGCAGAAAAAGTAAGTTTCACATCGTGTGACCTATGCACCCTCCCCCTGCAACACATGGGCTCCCCTGGGTCTCCCACTTTTCCCTCCACCTCTGCTCGCACCAGCTCCCCTGGCACACACACACAGAGGCTCCGCCTCTTCCAGGGGTCACCGTGCTCCTACCGAAGCCACTGCACTCCCGAGGGAAACACTGCAATACCTTTTCCCTGATCTGCCAGCTAAACCCATCGCCTGCACGACCCTGCTCCTGCCTGCACAGCTGGCTGACACAGTGTCAATGCTTTAGTTGCAGGACACGGACTTCACATCAGTACTCAGGAAAACTGAGAATGAACTTTGCAACTTGGCCAAAAATAAACACACACACACACACAAAGGGGGGAGGAGGAAACATTTGGTGTGGATAATGTGAAAACTCGTGTTCTGCTTTCTCATTCAAAGTTCTCAGGCAGCAAAACAGAAACAAAACATTTCAGGTTCTCTTTTTGCAGATTTGAGGCCACCCTTTGGCTTCTTAGCCCTGTCTTACACAACAGAACACGGCCTGGGCCCTGTCATTTATTCAAAGTCAGCATATTCCAGAGTCCATGCATAGCCCTGCTGGCTGTATTCAGGTCCCATGGAACATCTCTGGCGTTTGGCACAAGACCAAAAAATAATGCCATTCATGTACTAGCAAGCCTCAAAATTTCACACCATTATTTTGCAAAGAAGCCTGCAGAAGACTGTGAGAAATCACGACTAATTCTTCAGACCAAGTTTGCTGCCACGCCAAAAGCTGTAATGTTTTTGCATCACATTTGTAGTGCTCTGTGTAGAGTGCTTTTGGTGTAGAGTACTTCAATGGATTCCTGAGGATGCCTGTGAACTGGAAAATCCCCTTGCGTTGCCAAAGCTGCAAGAGAGAGTTTTACACATTGCTGTGCCTCACTTCCTCTTGCCACAGCCCTAGGCAGAGCTGGCTATCAGAGGGATGTTGTCTGAGAACACCAGGGCTGGCTGTGCCCCGGTGTCACAGGCGCCCACAAGCCTGGGCTGCAGAGTCATCTGCTGAAAACAAGGAGGAAGAGCCAAGTCCATCTATCCTACAGTCTGCAGTAGGGTGATACAAAATGGACACTGCACACACAAACTGGACGTGCCTGTTGAGGGGTCTCAGGGCCATTAGAAGGGAACGTATGAGATGATGAGTTTATTTTAGGCAACCTAAACTGAAGTCTGGTCCTCTGTGTCACTTAACGAGGAGCAGTGCTCACAGTGTCTTGGATGTAACAGCCTTCACAGAACATTTCAGCTCATCTTCTTATAATGAATTCAGATAACTTTGTTAAACCAGAATAGCAGACAGCCCAAGGACATACACTAAACCTAAAATAATTTGCAAGAGTCTGACTTAACTGTTTTGTAGCTGCTTGGGCCAGCTCAAGATGTGGAAAACTTGCACATGACAAAAAGAGAAAGACAGCTTCTGGGGAGAACATGGAAAACCAAACCTCCTGGAACCCAGACTTAAAGCTGTCCCTGGAAACGAGTGTTCATCCTTATATGATATAGCAAAAGGCAAATAAAAAGTAAGCAACTAGGAGTGTCAGCCATACTTGTCTGAGGCATAACAGGCAGGGTTGTTCAGCTTTGATTTTTAATTTGCTGTTGCTCTTGAATTTACAACAGGAATTGCATCATGGGAATAAACAAATTACTCTCCTCACCCAATTTAAAACAGTTTTGGCTGGTTCAGACAGTCTACAGGCTAACATTTAACACAAAATAGAAGCTACATAGTTCTAAAACTGAACAAGATACACAACGTATGGAGCAGTGAGAGGCAGAACCCAATGCCACTGTTTTTCTGCTTAATGCAGACACGCTTGTATATAAATATATATATATATTGTATACCCTATCTCAGAAGAACGTATTTGATACCCTAAGCAAAGCACGGCATAGGGAGCCTATGTGCAATTAGGGTTAGTCACAGAGCTCCCCTGTTCTTTTAGGAACTGCAGCGCTCTATAACATCCAGTCTCCCCAGTGGTCTGTATTCTTTGTTTCGAGATCTGCCAGTTGGATGCTTTGGGAAACATGTTGCAGTGATAAATAAACAGCCTAGCTCAGCATGTTTCACAGACCTGCTTCCACCACAGCACAGCATTATGCCAAGTGCTCAAGCCAGCCCCGCATTTAACTGCAGTGATTTCAGGTTTCCTTTCAGAGAAAGACCCTGTTGAAGGGCACCATGCATACAACAGATCTTTCCCAGGTTTGGCTGCAAAATACTGTTAATGGACAACAGTAGCTGCTTTTGCACTGCCCAGTTACCTGGTTCTTAATTCATTCAGTAGGGAGCTGCAGTAATTTTGCACAATGCCAATTACTATCGGTTTTTATTCAGCGTGTGGTGAAGGCTAAGACCCTGCACTCTGCCAATTGCATCCTGCATCAGCCGTTCCATTCCCTCCCGTGATGGATGTCAGGTTCAGGAGCATTTAGTGCCTCATTCATCCCATTTACTCTTTTAAAAGATTGGCTTTTTTCCAACCCTTTTCAATTTCTTTGCTGCTCCATTTTTTATTTCTCATTGTGTCGACACTAATGGGTCAGAGAGCTCTTTGGCCAATTCCTGGAAGTTATCCAATCCTGAAGACTTTTAAATGTTCAAGTTTAATATCTGCCATTTAATATCCTCCCTAGTCACTCACTAATGGAATACAATGTAATCATCACAGTATTCTTATACCTGTCACACATCCATCAAGGACTAAAATGCCTTTTCCGCAGAGAAGCCATTCGATCCTTTGTTTCCATTGGTGGCCCTCCCCATCACAGCCAGGTGCCTGAGGCAACATGGGGGCCATGCAAAACCTTGAGGTCCCATATGAGAGGAGCCCTTAAGATCCAAACTGATTTATTTCACTTTTTCTTGAACTATTTCCTGCATCCCTTTACCTTGCCACAGAACATCCTTGTTATCCCAGAAAGGATTTATGCACCTCTCCATGCAGCCACAAGGAAAGCAGGCCTGCTTTTGCAGTTAACGAAAGGAAGCAAGCCAATGCTCTTGGAGATTCTCCTCCTCTGCTGGTATTTTCCCGTTTACCACACCGTCTTCTGCAAGAGCCCGCTCATGGATCCAGGAAGCATTGCACTAAGCACTGGCTGAGGAGAGGATTGTGAGCCCTGACCCAAAGGAGAGCAGGGGACCCCATCTGGGTCTGATCAAGTAGGCTTGTTGACATGGTTCTCATGGCAAGAGAGCAGGCCTGAGGAACTCACCTTACCTTGCTCGGTCTCACCTTGCTACAGGTACCTCAGTCAGCCTGATTTAAAAGTGCACTGAGGAGAGCGAGGGACAACACCAGAAGACTGCCAGGAAGCAGCAGGTCAGATTCGCATGGCATGCATGGTAGTGGTCTCCATGAACCCGCAGTCTGAAGCTGCATTTGACACTTCTTCCTCCTTTCTTGTACGTCTGCTGCTTCTACTTCCCCTAAATGCCGATCCAAGATGAACTGGGTCAGGCATGGGCTGAAACTGGCCCCAAATGCACCCTGGCTTCTGTCACCAAGCTGTAGACACACTTTGAAAAACAGTGGTGGAAACGAGGGGATTTATCCTTGGAGACGAGTCCCCAAAGCTACAGAGATTCTTACTCTCTAAAGCTACAAAAAAATACCATTGCTCTCAGACAATAAGAAACAATTATTTGTAACTTTGGATAGTGGTTTTCATTAGTGGATCTAAATTGCCTTTACTAAGGTGATAAGCATTATCATTATTCTTATTTTACAAGAGCAACTACCTACAGTGCAGACAAGCTGAGAGGCTCATGGCCACTTATTTGGTCAGTACTGGAGATAGGTAGTCATCTGATTTCCAGTCACATGTTGGCCACTAACCTACCTACAGAAGTAATGCTTGTTTATAGAAACTTGTTTCCTGGTTCATGACCACCGAAATGGGTAACCAACAAACAGAGGAAATGGCTATTTTTTTTAATGCACTCCATTATTCTTTTTCTGTGTAAATGTAGATGAGATCTGTGTTTGTGTACTCTGACAATCTAATGGCGAGGATCTGAAGAACCATAAAAGATCTCCATGGAGATCTATAGATTTTCCAATAGTGTCTGACTATCCATTTAATTCAGCCTACTTGTGAAAAAGAGATGAGCTTTTACTGTTAGTTACACTAACTTTGGACATGCTGACACTCATCCTTGGAGCACCCCTGTGGAGAAGGACTTGGGGGTGTTGATCAATGAGAAACTTAACATGAGCCAGCTTCAGTGTGCGCTTGCAGCCCAGAAAGCCAACTGTATCCTGGGCTGCTTCAAAAGGAGCATGAGCAGCAGGTTGAAGGAGGAGATCCTGACCCTCTACTCTGCTCCAGTGAGACCCCACCTGCAGTAGTGCATCCAGCTCTGGGGCCCCAACACAGGAAAGATGTGGATCTGTTTGAGTGAGTCCAGAGGAGGCCACAAAGGTGCTCTGAGTGCTGGAGCACCTCTCCTATGAATACAGGCTGAGAGAGCTGGGCTTGTTCCGCTTGGAGAAGGCTCTGTGGAGATCTTGTATCAGCCTTCCAGTCTTTAAAGGGAGCCCTACAAGACAGCTGAAGAAAGACTTTTAACAAGGGCATTTAGTGATAGGACAACGGGGAATGGATTTAAAACTGAGGGGGTAGAGTTAGGTTAGATATTAGGAAGAAATACTTTACTAAGAGGGTGTTGAGATACTGGCACAGGTTGCTTAGAGAAGCTGAGGCTGACCCATCCCTTGAAGTGTTCAAGGCCAGATCGGATGGGGCTTTGAGTGCTTGGTCTGATGGGAAGTGTCCCTGCCCCTTGCAGGGGGGCTGGAACTAGGTCACTTCCAACCTAAACTATTCCTTGATTTTCAAAGCTGTTTGTAGCAGAAAAACCCTAAGGCTGGGCCTGATAAGAGAATTGCAGCATATCGCTAATGCACGGTATGAGGAGCTGATGGTAGTAAAATTAATTCATTTCCATGATATCTCAACAGTGAGATGTCCTTCAGTGTCACTATTCTTGCTAGCACAAAACAGATGAAGTACTCCAGCTCTGCATGCTAGGTATCTCTGCAGTCCTAGCAGGGATGGCAATAGCGACCAATAACCAACCTTCCAGGTGTGAAGCCGTCAATGACTTGAGTGGAAATCAGTCTCTCCATTCCTAAAACATGGATTAAGAGAACATCACATTTCTATATGAAGTCAGACTTTGCTAGCAAATGCCTGAAATGAAATAATGGGGAATAAGTTTCCTTCCAATACTTGAGACATTTAAGCAAGACACAGAAGCACAAATACTTACGGAACACATAGCTTTGAGGGCAGTATTTCCTTTTCATTTTTTGATGCAAACTGAAAATGATGTTCTTGATACTAGTTTGTGCTTGAGTGCTCCGTAACTAGGAGCAAACTTAGTGGGCTATTAATTATACATCAAAGTTTATAAAGTCACTTTTTGTTTAAACTGTCTGAATGGGCTGCATTCTTTCCCCTGTGGCACAGATGCACAGCTCTTGTGTTCAACAGAGCTCTACTGCAGGAAATATACCTAATCTTTTTGATTATCTGATCCTATGCAAACTGTAAGACAGGCATCTATGGAAAGGTGAGAGTTCTCCCTAGTGAAGGTCAATTCCGGTTTGTTTACCAAATGGCTGAAACTGTATGAATCATTTAATGTTTTACTTAATAATCTACATAACAAATTAAATCATTCTCTGGAAACCGTAAATTTGCAAATTGGGGCTGTGGGCTAGGTTCAGCAGAGACAGGAATGGAACTGAAGTGCTGCAGTGATGTTTAAATACTTGATCCCTGGAATAGGATCAATAGGTTTATGCTATGTTATGCAGCTGCTGATACAGTGTGCTGGAAATCCTTGGTGCCTCAGACTGGGAATGCAAAGCACCCCCATCACAGAGCCACAAAAAGCAAACATTGAGCACCGAAGGCATGTGTGATATCATCCCACTACAGGGGCTAAACTGGGATTGGGGCTGCCAGCATCCACCATCCCGAACCCTCTTCTGAAAACCAGTTCAACCTAGTTTTTATTGGTTTAACACTGAAATTACTTGCAGTACAGAAGGTAGTGCAAGAGCTAAAAGTAGGAATGAAACCTAGGACACTGTGCACCTTGCTCCAGAGGATGTTTCCATGTATGATATAGGAGATGTTAAGTGCAACACCCGGATATGGACCTGCCTGGTTCCCTTACTGGTAGGCTAGTCTTATACTCCTCTTGAATTTTCCCTCGCTCACTCTTATTCTTGTTCTTGTTTAAATATTGATGTCAAAGGACTTTTGGTACAGAAGAATCACTTTTTTATCTCGATTCACTGAGCCAACTGATGGCAAGAGCCAGAACTGGGGCAAAGAGGGGGTGAATACCACTTCCTGTAGAGAAACCACAGCTCTGTGGCTGACTTGGACACGATTTGGGGAGGAACTGCAGGCTGCTCTTGACTCTGAAGATCGAGACTGTTCTTCAGGTGTATGCAACTGCTCCTGTGCAGCGAGCAGGGATGCCTCAGAATGCCAGGTATCTCTGTCTGCTGACACATCCCTTAAAACACCCAGGATGCCAGCTGAGTGCAGAACCGCAGTCAGAGAAGCTAATTTCACAAAAGCAGAGCATTCAGTAATTGCAAGTAATACAGGATTAGCTATGTATGTTTGCTTAAGAACATGAAAAGGACATGGTCTGAAGGCAAGAAGGAGAGCAGAAATCAGGTTTCACAAACTGGTCTTGCATTTTACAAAGCAGTGAGCAGCGCAGGCATGGGACTCACCGTATTTAATAGGTAAAATGAAAGAGACCTGTTTAATGAGACTTCATACAGCAGCACTCTCAAATAATTATGGGGTGCTCCTGGCAGCCAGAAAGATGTGTTTTAACTTGTACTTTGGCCTCTCTCACATGGCATGTTGGTATACTTTTGTCTTGACAAGCCGTCTTGCTTTACTGTCTTGGAGCCAAACCAACCTGTGGCGCAAGCAGGTTCAATTCCAGATCAGCCATCTCAGCAATGGATTTGGCATCCCTTGCTGGAAATTATTCTCTTCTCAGGCCCGCTCTTGCACAGCCCTGAGCACTGGCTTCTCACTGACTGTAATACAAGCTGAAAATCCTCAGCCTTTTTAGGATTGGACTTGAAAGAATTAAGGTGCTCTGAAACGACCAGCCTGACCTGACGAGTACGTTTCCTCCCCCTGATTTCAGGCTTGGATATTAACTTTTTGCTGACAGTCAGATTATTGACTATGTTAGTAAGATTTTCCACAATCCTGGGTGTACAAACAAACCAGTTATGCTTTTGGAAAGCATAATCAAAGGTTGTCACAGCTGTTACAAAACTATTTGCTCTTTAGGCATAAGAATACAATGTAATGTTTTATTATAGGAAAGGCTATAGAAGAGGGTTCCTGTAATCATACAACACTGGGTGCAATCAACTTCTGGCAGTGCTTGCACCTGCCCGCTAGTCTAAAGCATTTAAAACATGTGGAGATGCTTATAGAATAAAATGTTCCTACAATACAGTACCCATGTCAAGCTGTCTTTCCCAATGCATTTGCTGACTTCATTACTCCAGACTGCATGGAAGTGGTGGTATAATAATGTACCTGTAATAGAAACTAGTATGCTTACAATATGCTAAGTATATTCTGAGCTCACATGGATAACTGCTTTCCTGAGAGGAGACCAAGACAGGAAACAAGCAGGTATACCGCTAAGTGCTTAGCTTTTGTGGAAAGACCATTTAATGGATAGCAATAAAAATATTAAACATATACCTTTTTGTACTGTGTAACTTTCACAATTCAAAAGCATTTGTTCAGTGGTGGGAACATAACTGAACAAATAGTTACCTAGCCAATACTTTTCTCTCTACTTGTCTGACAATCTACAAGTTAGTGAGGGTAAATAATACACCAATTCAAGCCATATTGGATGCCAA
Organism: Psilopsiagon aymara; assembly: GCA_024733675.1. NCBI lineage: Eukaryota > Metazoa > Chordata > Aves > Psittaciformes > Psittacidae > Psilopsiagon > Psilopsiagon aymara. The sequence goes on along the minus strand of JANRGW010046296.1, from coordinate 14,831 downwards.
CTTCACTATAGGTACCAACTGTTACAGAAGGGTGGGAAAAAGTGGCAGGGATACCTTTTTATTCATATCAGGGATCTTGGTAAATTAAAGTGAGATTTGCTGCAGATTAATATATCACCAAAACAAAACCAAAATCAATTCCAAAAGAGCCCCAAACTTCAAAACAGACAGGAAAGAGGATCAGTCTGCATTACTCTCATGGTACTGAAAGCTTGGAAGGCTGCCATAAAAGAAGTGGGAATTTTCTGGGAATCATACAACTGGCACAATGACTGGTTGCTACTCGCCTCTCCGGACTTTCTTCTGCTCAGGGGCACATTAGAATAGGGGAAGAGGTGAGAGGAGGTATTTCAGATTCCCAGCTGCTTTGCATTGCAAGCTATTGGCTTCTGTGAGAAATGGTTATTTTGAAGCACTGAAAGGAAGTGTCTGCATCTGACATTTCAAGGCATCCCTCCAGGTTATTCCTAAACCAGAGAGCCCTTTGCTAACTGGAATCCATTGCTCTGGGAAGAGCTCCAAGTGGTGAGCACTGAAGCAGCCCTGCATTTATGGTTCAGAGCTGCAGCTGCACCGCCCAGTTAAAGCTCACCCCCATGCAGTGGCTAATGCCCACTGCTCACATGTCTTAGTATTCACATACTGAAATGTCAAGAGCACTAGTGGGCCTGACCAAGCAGGGCATTGCTCTGCCCTGCAGATGAAAGGCTGTGCACTCCAAAGCTGTAAAGCTGTGGTTAAGCATGTGCAGACACCTGTGGCTCCAGTGAGAGGGGAGGAAATCCTGGTGAAAGCACCAGGACCTGAAGAGCTATACATGAAGGAAGACAGCCTGACGCATGGTGCCTGCATCCCGCACTGGTGGTGGGCTGCCCATGCCCCACAGCAAGCCCCAGCCATCAAACCCCAACCCACCGCTGCTGCAGCACTGCCCATCAGCCTCACCACTTTGTATCCTGCAAGAGTATGCACTACATGCCACCATGGGGATCAGATCCAGCCAGTGTCAATGACCACCCCTGCATCCACATCAGCAGAGCTACCCCCACCCCTGCAGGACCGCCACAATGGAGCGAGATAGAAAATCTACAGCGGAGAAGCTGTGTGAAGGTTTTCTATCCTTGCCCTTGGCAAGCTCTCCCGGTAGGGCAAAGAGCAGGTTTTCTGTGACGTTTAACCCAGCTGCAGGCACTGTGTATGTCTTTAAAGTTATCATGACGGTCCATTACTTAAATCTGGATGTTGACATGTGGGACAAACATTGCATGTGAACAAAATCACACCCTTTCCCTGGCAGCTAAATACCCAAATGTGTACTGTGTTCATATATAAATATGTATGTCACTGCATGCCTAATAAATAAGTTGAAAACAGACTGGAATGTAAGAGATTTTAGGTTTTTTCCCCTGCATTATAAGCCTTTAATGAGTGATAATTCAGCACTGAAAGCGAGTAAAAGCTTGCTTTTTAACTTTGTCAGTTATGAAATGAGGACACAGAACTGGTGCAGCTGGCAGGCAGGCTCCCAGGTCTGAATCCCACTTCTTGCTAGCAGCCTGTGTTATTAATCACTGTTATCAACACATATAACTATAGAAGAGACAGCACAAGGCAGGGCTGCTGTCCTTCTGCAAGTCTGTCTCCTCTGGGATGCTCCAGAGGCAAGAGTATGTTCCCTTTAGAAAACCAACCATTCGTGACCGAATGAGGGGTGTGTGACAACGGTGGATACTCTTATCACTGTAATTAAGCAGCTTCAGAAAAGGTAGATCTGTATCAGGCCCGGCTAAAATTGAGACATATTTTACCCTGACAGACACCCCCTCAGCTGGGCCAGACGGCTTTGAAGTCACCGGAAAGAGTGGGGACCGACGGCGGCTCCTGGAACAGCCCCTTTGATCTCAGGGGCTCTGTCACAGGATAAACCTGTGCATGATCTCTGCCTACATAAGTTTTCAACACCTTTCGCGGCCGCTCACACAGGGGCACACCAGCAGCTCGGGCAGCATCCTCCTGCCCTGAGAGTGGCAGGGCTGTGGGTCTCTCAGTAGTGACGAACCAGCGCAGCGCTGCCCGCGCAAGAACCAGGACAAACAGTGTCCGTCCGTCAAGGAACAAAATTCACCTCCCGGTTGCCTTCTGGCGCCTTGCAAACTACTGCTGTGCTCCCTGTCCTCACGCCACTCTCATCTTCACAGACCGCCCTCCTCCAACAGCCATCTTTTCAGCTCATGTTTCTGTTTCCTGCGGCCATTTCCCACCCTGGGGTCTTGGCAGCTGAGCTGAAGCCCTGCGCTGAAAGGGGGATGGCTGCAGGGAGAGCAGCAGGAAGGACTGGATGTGATGAGCGATGATTTCAGGGAGGGTCAAGGGCAATGCGACCTGTGAGGGAGGATTGCCCCAAGTGGGCACCAAGCACAGATATCTGCATGTCATCTCCACTGAGGCTCTGAGCCTTCCTCGGGCCCCCTTACCCTCTCCTCTGGGGCCCCTGTGCATGCCCCCTCCCTCCAGTACTCGTCCCCCGTCCACAGCAGAACGTGTCCCATGCAGTAAACACTGCTGTTGAGTGATTTCCTGAGGCTGAGCCTCCTTCCAGAAGGCCATGCCCCCTTTTACAGTGATTATGCAGCACTGCAGTGAAGGCTGCTGAACTCTTCACCTCTTTGGTCACTCATTGTTACAAATCAGGGCACCGCTGCACTTTTGCATGTCACATACCCAGGGACCTGACCAATGGGCTTGCTTCCAGCATGAGGGAGAATAGAAAGAGAAATCAATATTCTAGAGGTTAAAACAGTCCTCGAAGGCCAGATGCTCAGCAGCTGTAAATCAGTGCAGCAGTATTCACTGCAGGAAAGCTTATGTCAGTTCAGGATCTGGCTCAAAAACAATTCAAATCATAGAATCGCAGCAACAAGATGGAAAAGAATGAATAGATCATCTCCGCCACCCCTCGGGGCAGGGCCATCAGGCTATACTGAGTGCTTTGTGCTGTGGTCAGTAAAGCTGTAGCTGGTTCAGACTCTGCAAAGGCTTTCCATTTCTGTTTTCCTTGTGCTTCTGTTCTTTGACAAATGTATTTTGAGTGAATAATTTATGCTTGGGATATTTAAAGAACAGAAATCTAAATTCTCTATTTACTGAATTCAAGCAGAGCTAGCCTGGAAGGGAACAGCTGCAACACCTCATCTCCCATTGCCTCCTCTCTGCTGACCTGCTCAGGACCTTCACTCCAAACCAGGGAAGAGCATCCTCCCTAAGGGAAGCTGTTAGAAGGGTAGCCAAAATCGTTCATAAATTACAGTGTTTAAAATTTATTTCTCAATATGTTAGGGGTCCAGGTGTGCTACAATATGTTTAGATTTCTTGCATGTTTTGCAGCAAAGATGAAAGACGTGCCATATCCTCCAAAAAAGATAGAACCGTTCCTGTAAGTTCACATTGTCAACTCCTGCAGCCCAAGCTTTGCTTCTCTTTTGAGCATGGACTCCAAATAATGCTGTCTGATGCCATCTGGTGAATCCACAGGGGATGAGTAAACAATACCAAACTGATTTCTCTGCCTACCAAAGGAACTTGGCTTGCGTTCACATTCCCTTGGAGGTAAATCATTATTATTCTGATTGCTAACTCAGATTCCACTAAGAACAGAAGGAAAGGAAAGGAAGTGATAAAGGGACCTCCTTTTGCAGCATGGATGCAGTGAAGATCATGCAGACAAGGTGCAGTAATGAAAACGATATGATAGGGGCTGCTCTTTTGATGTGCCTGTGAATCACAAGCCTTGATTTAAGCAAATAGGTCTGTATCTGCTCTGCAGATAAGCAAAGGGAGAAAAGTGTGGGTGAAAAATCTACTGATTTTTAATAAGAGTAGGCAGCCTGAGGTACATTTTGTTCTCAGTTAAGTTGTCACGTAGTAAAGAAAAAATACAACAAACTTGAAAATTAGGTGCGGTAGATCTGGGAAATTATAAAATGGGGGGTTCTGTCATTTAGCATACACCATACATTCAAATTATTTCCTCTTGTAGTTAGGTCTCTGTGAACATGCATTTTTCAGTCTACCAAAGTTGTGTAATAATTTTACAATGAGAGGGTGCTTTGGCCTTGCAGAGGCCTAATAGTGCATAAATAGGCATGTCCATAGGTGTCCCATCATGTAACCAGGCAGCTGTAGAGTGTTCAGGAGGTAACACAGAGCACAGGCATGGGACCACAACCATGCAAGAGTTAATGGATTCAGAAGGATGGACAGAAATTAGTTCTTTGTCCCATGCACACTTCCAGGTGAGGTCATGTCTGATTTTCACTTGCCCCGTGGTTTAAGCCATTAAAGTGCAGTGTTCAGGGGTGAGGTTCTCGCTCAGCATCTGCCTCAGGCCTCCTGAGCATTTGGCACATTACTTGGCCCGCACACCTCATTTTCTGTCCATACTAATTCCATCTCCCTGAATACCCACCATGGCCCACACCTGACCAGCTGCATCTCTCTGGCAAGCCCAGCAAACTCATGACCAACCCAAAATGTGGATGTGCAGAAAGGCTCAGCAGGCGCAACAGAGACCCTTGGTGTAGGATACAGCCCAGCAGCTGCACAGCACTGGTCTCGTCTCGGTGTGTACAAGAGCACTTCTTCAGGATGGCTGCCCAAAGCAGCAGATGACACACTGCTGCTGAGCACAGTGGTCTGTTGTCAGAAGAAGGGTTGTCAGGCATGTCCTACTTATGGGATGAAAAATGCTCTGTCTGTAGGCACAGGGACTAGATGAGTCATTGTGACAGATGTAGAAGGAACCAAAAATATTCCTGAAACTTTTTTGCCCTATCATGGGTAAATTGTGGAGGAGAAAAATAAAAGGTCACAATGTCTTTGTAGGGACCATGCAAGCATCCACAGGGGTGCTCTGGGCAGAAAGGTCAACCGGCATCATCCTGGAGAGCAAACTCCAGGGGACAGTTTGTGGGGACAGCAAGTAAAATGTTGGAAAGTGGCTATTTCCTCAATGTATAAAAGAAAGCGCTCAGAATGTGGGACTTTCTCAGGTAATACAGTGGATAACAGTAATAATATATATGGGTAAAAAAGAGCCTTCCAGAGGCAGAAATTGAGAATATCCCTCAGAGGACAGCATACAGGAGGATAAAAAAAGTGGATGTGCTGAATCATCCAGACACCAGATAGCAGGGAAACAGCAGTCACCAGCATCTCAGGTGGTGGCAGAGGGGGAATGTGAGAATACAGGACAGGTGCCTGGGCTCCCACATCAGATGGGGATGGAGGAGAGAGGCCAGGATCAGGCTCTCTGCCTGCCATGGGGAGCTGCTGCAGGCAGGGATTTGGCAGCCAGTCCAGACAGGTTCCAAAGGGAACCTTCAGGAAGGGAGAGGAGAGATTCTGTTTCACTCTGGGGTTTTGTTTGTTTTAAACAGCAGCAGTATATCCCAGTGATTATACTCATATTTGCTCTCATTAGCAGCAGCTAATACAGTATCTTTGCCATGATACTTGTGGATTTGTTACTCATCAGTAGGACAGAAGCTTCCTTAGCCCTAGGGTGTTTGATTTGTGCAATTCAGTTTAGGAAATCTCCCTGGATTTTCCCAGGTTTTTGTGTACATTTAGTTTTATTGGTGGTTGCGCTCAGCACTTCAAACCCCTCTTTGCGTTTGATACGTTTTTGTGGCTCTGCTCCACAGCACTCAAAGGCCAGCTGGGAAACAAAAGGAACCTCTGAGATCAGAAAGCTTTCAGCTAAAATAGACTCACTTTGAGGAAAAATCTGCTTCTGATTTCATTTTTTTAAGGAGAATTAAGTGGTTGAAGATGTAACCTATATTTGCTTCCTCCCTCACCCCCTCCACATTCTGATGTTACAATGGCTCCTTCCATTAGAGGAAAATGTGTTAGGTGGGCATGATGAACTTTAGGCCGTGAGCGTCTCCACAACCTGCTAATATCTTCTTAAGCATAACTGCCCTTGGTTATACTCGTGGATTCTCATCTGATTATTTGTTACACCATATTTTACATTTTAGTTTCAGTTAGAGCATTCACTATGTTTTCTAACGCGGTGTTTCGCCACCCCTTCTCCCCACTATGATATCTGTATACTGGGGGAGCTTCTCAGTTGATTCTTCCCGAAAACAGAAGGAGCGAGGCTCTCTGCTGTGCCACGGCGGTGCCGGTGCTGTCTGGCTGGCTGCACAAAGGCAGCTGCGCTCTGCCGCGTAGAACAGCTGGCAGGCTCACACACACCACCCCGGCTTCCCCCCGCTGCCGCAGCCGTCAGCGGCAGGGAGGAGTGGGGAGCTGTCCCCCCCTCTCCCCGCGGACTGCAGGCAAGGGGGGGACCTGACTCTCCCCTCCACCTTAACGGCCCCTGGGAGCTGCGCCCGGAAACGTGGGTACATCGGTGCCTGGTTTCAAAGGGAAGAATTCGGTGAAGAACATGCATAACCATCAACCTGAAGCGCAGGGGCGAACCGCCTTTTCAGATGCGAGCGGGTGGGTGACGCACAGCTTCAGGTACACCACAATGCCCTCCTGGAGCGAGGAGGATGTCGCTGTTACCAGCCTCCCTTCTCCCATTCTTCTTTTTCATCGCTGGAAGTTAAGCGCTGATGCTTACGCAAGCAGCAGCAGCAGAAGATTCTTGCCCCTCGCATCTCTCTTTAGCATTGTTGTATAGCTTAAAAGCTTCATTCAAATGCAGACTTTCAGGTCTATCTGATTATTCCAGCACCGGCAGACATCAGGAGGTCACACAGAAGCCCAGCTGGGAGTAGTCCCTGTCACTACCTGGAAACACATTGCTGCTTCCACGCTGCCTTTTTGGAAAAAGGCCAAGTCCAGAACGAGGAGCACCGACATTCGGAAATTAACAGATGTTATTTGGGGTATTTTGGAGGGAAAAAAGCATAAGTGCTACCATTCAAACAATTCAGAAGCTTACAAAACACTCCTGAGGGGCCTTCTGGTCAATGCACCCGCTGGAAGCGCCAAAAGTCTCATGTACCCCTGCAGCTTGATCTCGTGCAGAGATTAAGTTCTTGGAGGGAAAAAGGAAATCTTCATATCCTTCGCTACGAACTGCATATCCCCTTGGGTGGCAGCCAGACCAACAATCCCACAAGGTAGTGCACATCTGTCATGGAGATGCTTCTTTCTCATTTTGGCTATAAAGGAAATGTATTCCAGAGATGAAAGGGCACTTCACCAGGCTGACAGAGCATCTCTGTGGAAAGTCAAAGTTTCCAAAAGAAAACCCCAAAACCAAAATGGTATACTTTTAAAATGTTAAGAAAAGCTACTTTTTCTGCCACATCCTTCTTTCATGAAAATGGCAAAGCTAACAGCAGTGTTTTCTGCATGCTGCAGTGCCTCCTTCTTTAAGTCTGAATTTTGTGAAAAAAATATTTTCCTCCTCTGTAACTGACATTAGACTCATTGAGCATGTAACAAATTAAAAATGCAACTATTTAGTAATGAATAACCAGATTAATTCATAAGGAATGCAGTTGTGGACTGCATCTGCAAGGGTTAAAGGTCTTTTTGGCTGCTTACCACTTACTAGCAATTTGCGTAGTTAACCCAGTGCGGACTGAGGAGTCAGGCTGGGAGTTGCTGTATGTTTGCAGTGCACATGTAGGGTGGAAGCCTGACATTGTATAAAGTAAATGAAGATGGTGTAACGCAGAACACTTAAGTGGGAACTTTATCCCTCTTGAGCAAGAATGTTCAAGAATGTTTATAAATATACTAGGAGAGCAAATATTTTAGACTCCACCCTAACAGACTAGCAATAAACAGAGATTTCCGTAATGTTAATTCTGGGTCAAGCAGTAATTGTACACATATGCATGCTGAGAATAGCTAAATTATACCAAAAATAAATTGTGCAGGGACAAGTAATTTTTACCATTTTATGGTGCTGCATAAATTGTAAGTAATATCATATCGCAACTGCTTTCTACAAAACCTGATTATACATAATTTCCTCCAATACATCATTGAGCTGGTTCATACCAACAAGTTCCCAAAGAAGCAGCATAGTTATCAGCTGGCATTGATTTCTGAGCTCAGGCTGCATTTCCCTACCGTAACAGTTCACTTGAGAAAAGAAAATGTTTCTGAAAACTGGCAGTGGGGTGACACTCCAGCTTCCTGGGAAGGGAACATTATAAGGCATTTACTGCTGTCAGCGCCAATTCCATTTACAAAGCTATACTGCATGGGAAACTTCACTGCATTACTAATGAATAACAACTTCTGAAAGATGGGAAATTAACTTGATAAGAAGCCACCCCAGCCCTTGCAGAGCAGGATAAATGCACCCAGGAATGCATAAACAGGATGGCTGAGTCGGCAGGGTGGAAGCAGGAGGGCTCTTTGAGTAACATAGCCTTACAGATGCAGGCTTTGACATTCTGAGCAGCTCCTCAGGGAGCAGCTTTCCTGGGCTGTCTGTGTCACAACATCGGCAGGGCACTGATTTCACACAGGGCATCACCTTCTGGCTTTCTCCCTATGGCCCTGCTCACACCCCTCCAGCAGCAGTAGCTCTGGTAAGAGACAGGAAAGGTACTGAGAGCTTCAGTCCTCCCTAATTAACTCCTTAGTCATTGCAGCCCTTGATCTTTCTAGTATGGCCTGTCTTCCTTGTACTAATTCGTGAAATTAAGGGAAGTGCTGACAAAAGTATAATTACTTGGGCTGCTGTTTCATGATACAGAGCATTTGGTGGCAATACTGCCTGAAGGTGTTCCTGATCCCCTCACCTGCCTACTGCTCACTGCTGGTGGGGACACCACTCCAACAGCCTTGCTGCAAGCTGCCTGATGAAATGCCCTGCTTTGAAAAATCCCAAACTTACAGAAAACAAGACACTACACTCAGGAAAGTGTGGTGCATGGGAAAGAGGGGGAATGAGCAACTGATTTCAAGGGAGAGACCCAGAGGCAGAGCTGCCTCAAGCTTGGATCATCACCAAACATTTGGCGTCCTTACATAGGAAGGCTTACATAGAAGCTTACATAGAAGCCAGGAAGGCTTCTCCTCCTGGAAGAACACACTGTATTTTGTGCCAGAAGATAGCCAGCATGGATAGCAATACAATGGCTACTGGGAGCAGTAATATTTTCATTAGGAGGAAGCATTTGAGCCTGGGTTCAGTGAGTGACCAAGTGGTTTTTAGCTTCATGCCTAAAGAATAATCAGTGCTCCTTCCTTTTTATTCTTCACTCTCGAGACTTATTGGCATTTTTTTCCGTGAGGTTACAGCCAGACCTATTGGTCTTTGTTTCTAATACCATTAAAGCATTTTGGCTTTGTGAGTTACTTCATTTAATAAAAGGGGAATAATGGCGTTTATTCCTGCGAAGATTAGCAGGGGGCAAAAGCTGATATTACCAAGCTTTGAGAACAGTTGCTTTCAGGAAAATTATTATCCAAATGGAGGCTGGGGGCACTGACCACAGTGAACTGAACTGCAACATGTAATTTCATTGCTTTCGGCTAAGCTGCCTAAGCTTATTGCTACCTTCAGCAACACAGCACGCTGCCTTGCAGTACTGTGGTTCTGCAGTAGGAGGGATGTAAAGGGTTTTAAGGGTTGCTACAATTTTCTCAAGTGCCACAAAAAAGTGGCCAACTGGTCATTAGCTGATCACCCCACAGTTATGGATGTTGGAAATATGCTGGATAGCACTTAGGGCAGCACTGCTTTTAGACTGGCTCTTACAGAATTACCATGCATATAGGAAATCTGCTTGATTTCCACACGTGTTTGGTTTTCAGACTTACAGGCTCCATGGCAGGTAGGGGAAAAATCAACAATCAAACCTTCATTCCCTTGAGACCCATGTTGCATTATGTTACTGCATGCAATCATTTTTTATTTATGAGGCTATATATACCAGTACAGCATTTCTTGGCCTTTCTGGCACTTTGAAAGTGAGTAAGATGAATAGTGATCTTGCAAGGTGGGTTTGTATATCTGCCTGTATGCATTTATATGCAACTTTCATGTCTGTGAATTGTCCTGGACAGATAATCATGAAAACTTGACAGCCTCTCCTTCAAAGCAGTACTGTGAGAAGCAATTACATGCACTTTGAATACCAGCCGGACAAGCTTCCCACACCATAAAACACAGTATTTCATTTTGAACCTGGAGGAGAGAGTTGCATCCTGCCATCTTTACTCTGTCTTCAAATAAGATTACCTGTACCGTGCTCCAGGAAAAACCCATGCTGATTATTATTTGCACTAGCTGCAGGAAACCTCAGCAGAAATTTGCTGACCTCTGTGATATGAAGGGTGAGACTGAATGATCAATCACCCTTAATCCTTAAAATCTGTGGACGGAACAAGGAAAGTGAGCAGCTCACTGTGATATGAGCTGTTCTGTTATCTGTAGTACAAGCCCTAGTGCATAAGGCTCTTTGCTTCCTAAACTGCTTCATAAAATCCTGCATTTATAATGGGTGTCGGTACTGGGTGTAACTAAACCAGCATGAAGAGTGGTTTAACAACATGTATAAACAAGACCAAGCAATGCAAATCACAGTTCCTGCAACTCCTTTTGAGCTGTTCTTAGAACAGGGAGGAGCAATATACAATAAAGGGTGAAAAATCACGTTGGTTTTCCCCTTCTCTAGCTTTTACTTCTCCTTAATTAATGCGTGCTGTGAATTAGTTCTGGTTGGTGGATACATTCAGGTGTTTTGTGAATCTGAGAGCATGTCCTACCTCTATTCAGATTATGAAACAAGACAACAAACATCCCTATTGACTGGGTATCCGTACTACATTTGGGCATCTGAGAAATCTGTCCCCATAAGGGTCAAATGAATGCCTGAGGACAGGAGGAAGGTGGAAGTACAAAGGCCCATATGTGGCACAAAGGCTTTCAGGGGGCTGGAGGTGTAGACCTGATGTTTTGGCTTTTCTGTCAATCTACTGTTCCACACATTAGTGACAAGCAAAGTATTTACTAAAAAAATAACCCATAGAAATCAAGGAATATACTCAATCATATTCAAATTATCATTAATCGGTGCTCCAAACCTACCTTCAAGTGTTCAAGGACTACTTGCTGTAAGTCAGTCACGGGCTGACTGCAGAACACAGGAAAAACTTCTTGTGTGCTTTCTTAATTGAATTTCCTTGGTCTGAAACATCAAGAGGAGTGCTAATTACGTGGGCAAAAATTCTACTCTGATTTCTTAGGATTTTAATGCATGTTTTCACATGGCTATTTGTCTTTTTTCCCTGAGCAGATTTCTAACTAGCCATAGAAGATCAGTCTCTGCTGAAGTTCTTTCTGTATCTGCTTGTCAGAAAGGAGCTGGAAACTGGTCAATAATTATTAGTAAAGCCCAGAAAAAAAGGAGAAGAAGAAACTGGCAAAATAAAGGAAATAAACTGTGAAACTTTGAAATAATGTAATTTTCTTGTGTCATTTTCTGCTGAGCAAAACCTCGGTGAAGAAGGATGTCTTTCCAGGGGTTTCCACAAATCCTGCTGAGATGGGAGGGGTGACCCCTGAGGAACAGGTTGTCCTCTACATCTGTAATTTTTCCAGAGATCAAGCTATCTGCCCCAAGACTTTGTTCCTCAGTATAAGGCCAGGATTTTGCTCAGCTTGCTCTGGTGAGCTTGCATGGTGCTGGCAGCATGCCATTGGTACCTCAGGAAAAGGGATGATGCCCTGAAACCATGGGAAAAGGGGAGACAAGTGACAACACCAAGGGGCAGAGGGGCAGGTTGTCCTGTACCACCCCCTGATCAAAGTTTGTTTATGTTCAAAGAGCTGGAAGCAGATGAGACCATGACACAGAAACTGGTTACCAAGCTGATGCACAAAGACCATGAAGAGGAAGGTCTTTCCCTTCCAATGACATCAGCAAATGTCATTAGAAGTCCTAGAAAGCGACCTTGTATAATATTGCTACTATCTGCAGTCTCTGTTTAACTGAAACAACATAATTGGGTAAGACTGAACAAGGACAAGGACACAAGAAAAGACAATAATGCCTCCCAACCAGGATGCAGAGTTATTAGGCTTAAAATGCTTCAGAACAGGCATTTTATCCTTTTTTTCACGTATTAAACAATCAGATTGCATAAAACTTTGACAATACATGGCTCAAGTGCATACTGTGTGACCAGCACATTGCATTGAGGTTGGAGATAATGTGGCTTCTCATCTTGGTTTATTGTCTCACAAGGACTCTTTTCCTGAGCTCCTACCGTAGATAAAAAGCAAAAATCGGCAATCCAAGCCTGCTTTTTGGAATTGTATTTACTCTTTGGGATATCTATCACTTAACATTTGCCCAAGTATCTGTTATTCTTGAAAAAGTATCAGCAACTTAACATGTTTGGATTTGGGTATGGCTTATTTTTTTCTTTGCTTCACGCAGAGAATCATGAACAGCTCTTTTGATGCTGCTTGCTTTTGCATTATTTTGTATTACCTAATAATTTCATACTACCAGACTTCCTGGATGTTATGCATGAAATGATTTCCAAGTGACTAACTTGCAGACAAACAGATGAGGTTGGGCTCTGGAACAGGTAAGGGAGTGCCAGCAAAGGAGCCCAGAACTGCATGTCTTGCCTTGGAACAATGAGATTAAGTGTGGAAAGAAAACAGGAGGATCTATATGAAGTGTGACAGTGGAACAGTGACTGGAAGGGACCAATATGATACTGATCCCTAAAATCCATTCAGACTGTCTTTGACAGTTGTTTGTTCAGCTGTGAAGTCAAAGGAAAAGTGGGTATGGAAAGCAATAAGTACATTTTCTTATCCTTTGTTGCAGAGTCATGTACGTTTTTTCCAATAAAGGAGTGTACACAATAGACATAGACTGAATACACAATGTGAGCAGACTACCAGTGACTCTAAAAAGCATTGCTCCAAAATGCTTGCCCCTAGGCATATCACACAACAAATCCCAGAAGCTGGAAACTCCAGGCCTGCCCTAACACTGAGGACAGATATAATAACCAGAAACAACAGGCCTTGAAAGCAAGTTCAAAACCCTAGGAAGTGTGGGAGTGAATTTTCTTTATTGCTCCTAATTACAGAATATTTCTTATCTTTCTCTTTATCTCTGTGCAAAAATGTATTTTAAGTGTGAGAAATGGATAAATAACAGGCCCAGCTGAGTCATTATGTTTTTCTAATGTTTTTCTCTGATCTTTTTTCTGTCTTATTTTTTTTTCTTTCTTTTTTCTTTTTCTTGGCTATTTCTTAGTAAAGATGCTTGCTTTCTACTAGACTTTTCTTTCTCTACTATTTTCATTCCTGAAGCCAAAACAAACAATAGTGATTATCAGCAGATAATGTCCTTCATGATTCCTTTGTTGACATTTCTCTTAGCCTTTTTCTCCATTATCCTTAAATAATCAGAAATGTAAAATATTAATCAAATAAAGAGTAAATATCATGTCACCCCACATTCTGGGGTAGTCCGGAGGTAGCTATAGCTACCATTTTGCAATTTTTTTGCAAAAACTTGAATTTGCAAGAGTCACATTGTACTACCCAGATGTCCATGAAGAATTCTGGGCACCTCCTTTCTTGCCCTAGGAAAGTCTCCTTGATTTTAAAGCATTACCAACTCAAAACCAAAAGATCAATATAGAAATTCTTCTCAGAGAAATGGTTAATCAAATTGCTTAATCTGTAATTGAGGATTTTCTTGTAAGTGTTCCTTGACAAAAATTAAAAGTGTCAAAATAAGCAGTCCTTCAAGATAAAAACTTTTGGCTAATGATTCTTGGTCATTTCAAGCACAAAATAAATACTTAATCACAATAACTGAAACTGTTTCATTGTAAATGGTTTTGATGTCAACCAATGGAGAAATTCCAGGATTATATAACAAAAAAATCCCAACTTAATCCACAATAAAATTTCCTCCTTCTCCAAGATTTTTATGGTGGTTTTTTTTTGTTATTTCGTTGTATGGCCAGGCAGCTCTACACAAACGTGAACAAACTACTTTTAAAGAGGGCGATGTTTTAGACAGCTAAAAGACATCTTTTCCAGATAGCCAGACTGCTCAGCACATACTAAATGCAGTAATCGTAAGTCTTTGCATCTATTGTCTTTCTTGGAGGAGAGAGAGAGAGAGAGAGAGAGAGATGCAGATGTGAATTTTGATATTATGCACTTCTACTAACTTAGATAGCTATGCAAGGCATAGTATAGTTATAAAAAGCTCCCAGTTTCTGCACGTTTAAAGTGATCTTTCCTGTCTTTGCAAGTCTCTTGCCAAAGACTATCCTTGGTCCCTTCCAGAACACAGAATCCTGTGTTCCAGAGGGGGTTTTGTCAGTTGCAGATTGCTCATATCATCTTAGAGAATCCCATCCTTTCCTGTAATACGTGTCCTTTTATTTTATTTATAATAGTGAGGCAATTGGATCCTTTGCCTTTGTTCTCCATTTGAAGAAACAGAAACCTAATAGGAGCAACCAGTGGAAAGGAAAACCCTACCGTAAGGCAGGAAAGAAATGTCCCTGTAGCATCACACTGGGGAATCATGACCTGGTTTAGCTTCAGCAAAGGGCTGGTTATTAGGGCAACTTAGTTCAAGCAGCAAGTTACATCAGGTTTCTGCATTCTTTTGGAGTGAGAAGGACAAGGGGTGCCAGCAATAAAAAAAAAAAAGCTGAAAAAAAGGAGAGCACAATAGAAGAGAACAGGAGTCTGCTTTCACTTTTTGTTCATGGTTGTCGTGGTTTAAGCTGTAAATCAGCCATGCAGTTTGTTCACTCACTTCCCCCTTTTTCTTCCCTCTGCTCCTGGA
>JANRGW010046294.1:0-13776 GCA_024733675.1 Psilopsiagon aymara | reverse complement strand
TTAACCTTTTTTTGCACATGTTATATGTATTTTTTTTTTTTTTTCTTCCCCTCCCCCCCCCCCCCCAGCAGAAACCCAAAGGAAAAAGATGATATAAAACTCTTTTTGGTAGTGCACTCTTTTCTGGAGTTACCCAACTTGTGTACTCAATAGGAGGAGGAAATGCAGCACATGCAGATTTTCGGTTCCTTTCTTCCTCTTCCTTCCCCCCATTTCTATATGATTTAGATACTTGGATAGAGACACTAATGTAACTATTACCCTTTGTTTGGTTTTGGAAAGCAAGTCCTCGGGCATTCTTTTTTTCAAACCAGTAGAGAAGCTTCCTGGAAGTGAACACTAGGTGTCGTGTTACCACAAACATCCCTGCCTGGCCTTTTCCCTACATGTCTTTTCAGGATCAACTTTTAATCTTGCCATTTTCCTCAGATAGAGGACCACCACTGATATTCCACACCAGTATTTTGGTAGGCTTGGTCTGCATTTGGTCATACTGTATGTGGCTCTAAGAAGCTTCAACTTTCGTATGCTTTTTGTTAAAAGTTACATCAGCAGTAATGTAGCATGGATTTCAAGATTATTGCCAAGCTTTGTCTACAAGACAAATTCCACAAGACAGATCAATAGGATATATTTATTAATTGAAGCTTTTCCTCCCACACACTCACCTTCTATCAAAATTTCTAGCTGGGCAAAAGCTGACTTCAGAAACTTTTGTTGTGAAGTGAAGATGTTTTGTCTCCTGATTTGGGGATAGAAAACACAAAACAGATGGTGGATCTTCATGGCAAGGAGGGGATATCCATGTATTCTGTTATGCGAATCCTAGTAATTGCTTTCCAGGGTAAATTTTGTGGACTTGCAACTAACTGGGGAAGATATTCTCCCTTCCCCCCACCTAAAAAATCTGTGAAATTAATAATTTCAAGATTCTATTAAAGAAACTTACCAAGCACTTAATAAATAGCAGAGTATTCAAGTGGCTTCCCTACTGTCACAAACCTAATCTGAATCCTGTGCTACCTGTATATATCTCCATGAAACAATTATTAAACTGACAATATTCAAGCTTATGGCTTTAACATCTTAATGGAAATAAGACTTGTACCAACCTGCTGCTCTGGAAACCAGTGTCTGATCTCAGAAAAAGAACAGCACATTGGTACTCTTTTTACACCTTAGATCTGTGGTTCTTATTGTAAGCATTTTTTTCCTGATGTTTTAAACATTTTATGAGATGAATATTAATAGAATCACTTTCACTTGGGAATGCATAGGCTGCTGAGAGTGGAAATGCTAGCAGAGCTCAGCAGAAGGAACAGGGCATGACCATATTCCTACAACACTAACACCTAATACTGCTTGTCAGCGGCATCACAATGATAGAGACAGCAAATACAAATCAGACTCACTCAGATTGAAAGGGACCTTGAGAGGTCTGTGAGCCTAGCCTTCACTGAAAGCAGTGACCATGTTGAATTTAGTATTTGCTAGCGTTTTTTTTCCCATTAGATCTTTAAAACCTCCAACGATGGGGACTGTGCAACCTCCTTGGACAGCCTGTTCCCTTGCTGGGTTGTTCTTATGATGAAGCAAGGGGCTGCTGTTAGCTCCATCCAAAGCCACTTTGGGTTCTTTAGGTTGAAGCAAGTCCGCCTTAGCCTTTTCTCACAGGAGAAATGCTCCTCCCCCCTGACCATTTTGGTGGGCATTGATTAGACTTGCTCCCATTTGGCAATGCATTTCTTGTATTATAGGGACCATAACTGGATACAGCCTGATGAGTGCCAAGTAAAGGGAAAGGAACACATGGATTGCATCTCTGTTGTTGCTTATGCTGTTAACCTTCATGACTGGTAGCGTGCACTGGCAACACTGTATAGCCTTCTGCCAGGCAGAACAGGAGCATCTATGGTCCTTTCCATTGTTACTCTCTTTCCTTTACACTCCTCTGCCCCCAGTGTCTTAGAGAAAAATCCTAAATTTTTAAAAAGCAGATGGCTAGTGAAAGTGGCTCTGCTTTTCCTCCATTAGTTAAGAATGAATGCATAACTTCAGGGGAATTTATGAGATCATTGCAGTTGCTTTTTTGTGCGATGTTTCATGTAATTCTTTTCCCCATACCCCCAAAAGCAGGGGAGGGTTATCAGTGACTTTCATCTGAGGTTAAGATTAATTTACTATAAAACTGCATGTTAAAGTAAAGTAGAATCACAGGATCCTAGAACCATAGAATCATAGAATAGTTAGGGTTGGAAAGGACCTGAAAATCATCAAGTTCCAACCTGCCTGCCATGGGCAAGAACACCTCACACTAAACCATGTCACCCAAGGCTTTGTCCAACCCAGCCTTGAACACCTCCAGGGATGGAGCATTCACAATTTCCTTGAGCAGCCATTCCAGTGCCTCACCACCCTAACAGTAAAGAACATCCTCCTTATATCCAATATAAACTTCCCCTGTTTAAGTCTGAACCTGTTACCCCTTGTCCTATCACTACAGTCACTAATGAAGAAAGTACTTAGAACAATTCAGTGGGTCTGCCCTCCATATTACTGACAAAGCTGACAGTTAAAGCCAACAGAGGCCCAAGATGTGCTTCACTCTAGACACCCTTTGTCAGTAGCATTCACATAATACAGATATGATCTAAATTTTTTTTGGTCATTTTTCTTGAAAACAGCCAGGCTCATTTACCAATTTGAACTCCTCTGTACCTGCTTGTCTGAACTTTCTGCCTGAATTACAGTGTGACTCCAGTGAGAGCTGTCTTGCTGGAACTCTTCTGCCACTATTTATGTACATCAGCAGGCAGGTTTCTGTAATGAAATTTGCAAACTCTCTGAAGGATATAACCTTGAAGAGCTGGAACCCTTTAGCACAATTTAATCAATATTATCTCATTTATCATCTCCTTGTGAAGTTCAGATTGTCGTAGAAACAAAACGCATTTGTAGTATTTAGAGAAGTTCTGAGCAAGAAAATCAATGCAAAAGCTCAGTTGTTTTGTACAGTATTTTAACAGTCACAGCACATGGTCTGCTGTATGACACTACAAAACCATTAGCCTTGTAATGCTTCCCTCCACAACATCAAACTTGCATGACTGTTTTATGCCTATTGTTTGGGGATTTTTATTTTTGCACAGTTTATATGAGACTCCTAATTCACTGGGTGAATAAAAACTGAGGGGAAACTTCCCCCTTGAAGTTCTGTGTAATGTGATCTGCTGTACAAAGTGCATCCAGAACAGCCTTTTTCAGAGGCGGTTATCATCCACACTGTAAATATATTTCCCTGACTCTGAGCAGCCAAATTCCACAGCACTTCTTTGATCTAAAGTCGTACCGACTTCTGCCCTTAGGGTGATGTGTAGCAGAGAAGCCTTGACTGATGTGTTGAGGACCACAGCAGCAGTCTTATCCAGGCAGAGAAAGAATCATAGCCTTTCAGTGACAAATCTTTATCATCAGCTGTTGGTGATTCTTCCTTGCCACAAAATGGCAGTTTGGTGGTTGTACCTTTTGATATGAATTCCCTTTTATGCCAAGCTTCGCAGAGGCCCATCAACAAAAGCAAAGAGTTCAAATGGGGTCCAGTATAGCTCAGCGTATGTTTTGTGATGGGCTGTTTCACATAGCCAGTGGAAAAACATGCACTATGCATGCTGGTGGACAAAGCTTCCACAGTGCAATTACTGTGATTCATACTACTAAAAGTTTTTAACATCTAACACTTGATAAACTGTAAATAGTAGTATACTGAGTTTGAGAGTACATTGTGAAGTGAGTGAGTGCATTGTTCCTACTTTACCCGTGGAGACGCTGAAAGGAAGAGGTTTTAGTTAAAGTTTTGAGCTTTTTTTGTAGACTTGGATTGAGTAAGTTGTTTTTCTGTACTTCAACATTTTCTGACGACATGATGAAACTGCCTCAAACATTATATAGAGAAAGTTTTCTTCTGTATCTCAATGATATCTTTTTTTAAGGATGCGTGCATATTTGAAAACTGTTTGTCACTGTCCTCTCCAGCAAGCCTCTTCAGTGAACAGGTGAAGAGACAGAGTTTTCATTTGTTTCACTGGCTGCAGCTAAGACATAGATACTGAAAGGGATTCATGGGCACATCTTTCCATACAAATCCTGTCTTAACAGTATTAAGTCATGATTTTAGAAAGACTTAAGGAATTAATCATAAGTGGCATTGTGTTAATCAAATGCAAGTTTCTTCTATTCTGGTAAAATATTCTACTGTCTACAAGCACGGATTGCAGTCTAATTTTATATGAGATGCCTTTTCCTCTCTTATTTTTTCAACATATCCCACTGTCTTATGCATCAGTTTTTGTAAATGTAGCATTCAGATGTTCTTCTGCAACCTCTCATGAGCCCTGATGGAACGACAGTCTAAGGATATGCAGTAATGTGTGCTGTGTGCTTATTTCCAAAATACAGTTGAAGCATTAAGTAAGCATATGTTGCCAGTTCAGTCTGACAGTCTTGTTTTGTGATGTAGCTATAGTTTTTATAAAATCTTTTCCCTTTCCAGTTTTGAATTGTCAGTGTAGTTATCAGTTGCATCAACACACTGGTTTATGCAACTATTCATTGTACATTTAATTGAAACGATGAATTAATTACTAAAGCATCTGGGGTGTCATATGGTGCATATGCTGGATAAGCTAAGCAGAATAGTCTTTCTTTTTTAAATAGTAAGAGAAAAAATGACATTAATAAAAGGATTAGACTTTGTACTGTTCTTTGAAGAGTAACTTTCCTGTACTGAAACCCCCAAGTTTGTTATTCAGGATTTTGTGATCATTAAGGGAATCTTTGATTCTACTGGAACAAGTGTGCATACCTCTATGTGCTTATACTCGTAATCTGTGAAAACTAGAAGGGGGAAGAAAGACACTGTTTTTTGAAAAGACCTATATTATACATGGGTTAGTTATATGATACTTCTGAGTGATAATCACAGAATAGGTTATGGCTAGTACATATAGTTACCATTCATAAGGCAAGAAATTTGTATTCTTATTGTCTAAGCAAGTCACGTATTCTCCAATGTTATCAAACACTCATTGGAGATCTGTCTTCAGATATCGTATAGGTAATAGATACCTTTCAACCACTGTAATTAACTCCACACAAACCTCCGATTTCTTTGGTATACTTAAGACAAACTTCACATTCATTTTACATTAGAAAATTACAGAAATCTACCATGGCCAAAATTACCAAGTGATGGCAGAAATTGGATAAGGACCAGTTTCAGTTTATTCACTGCTTAAAGTTATACCTGTTTGTTCCCGGTCAAGTGACGTTCAATCTGAATCACCCTTTTTGCTTGTAAAGTTTCAGAAGATAGGGCTTAAATCTACCCAATGTACCTGCCATTTATAAAAAAAAAAAAAAAAAAAAAAAAAAGGTCTTCATTGAAATTAGTTTTTAATGTTTTAAATTCTTCATTTTTTTGACATTAATGAAAGCGTGGAATTGCGACGACTCAATTTAGGCAATCCTTGTTGGAGATGTAGAAGAATATGTTACTCTTGAGAGATTTTCAAAAGTAGCACGATCTTTTCAGAAAACATGCTGAATCCAACAAGAAAGTGGGCTTCTTTAACCATATCTATCTTGTGCTTCTAAAGATAGGTGGTCTGTGAAGCAAGTCTGAAGTCTGAATTATCAAAGTGCTACTACAGCAACCTACTGGTGAGAATTAATGAACTTAAATTGCTCAGATCTGATTTGCATGCACAACCCCAAAAAGCTTTCTGTTGTTTATGACAGTCAGACAATATAAAATGTAGCTTGGAAAAATGTTTACTTCTCCTGACTTTTACTACCTTTAATTGAACGTTTAGAGTAAGAAAACAGAAACTAGGTGTGTAATCCCTACCAAGAGCAATCCTGTAGCAGTTGGAACCATCTGTGATTAATGCCCTCAAGAATATTTCTTTCACATGTCAGGAAAAGGGAAAAGAATGGGTAATCTTTTACTGGCCAAACCAACCACAATTAACAATCTGACTATATGCTTTTTGTCACTCTCAGTTTTTTAGTTTATTGTGTGACTAATTGTCCTTATGTGCTGTTGTGCTACCTCTGTGCTTTGCTGCTTTCTGCTTCTCCTTTATAATCTTTGCTTTATTCCTAAAAAAACACTACAAAACAACAACAAAAAAAAACCTAAGAAAAAACCTCAGGCTTTCTCATTACCTGAACATGTAGTCTTTTAGATGCTCCATTTGACAGTTTATCAGGCCAGTTGACAAGAAGTAAACAAAAACAAAGAGAGGGGATTATTTTTTCTAAACAGTAACATTACAGGGTAGTTATTAAGGGAAATGGATGTGAAAGTGAGTAGGCAGACAAGTGTTACCTAGACTTCCGGGAGGACTGGGTTTTTTTTAATTGGTTACTTGTGGCTTTATATAAGTAGGGAAAGTCCATACTTAAATCTCTGCTAGCTCTGTTTCTCCTTTTCAGCTTTCAACAGTTTGACAGGCTTTTACGAATGTCAGAAAGGTTAACTAATGTCTATTTGCTGTAGTTTTCATAGCTAAATATAATTGAATGTAGCAAACCTGCTTGAGTTGACTCTGTAATTCTCTGATTGTAGTGTCATTTTGATCTGACCAGGGTCAATCTAATTCTGTTCCACGAAAAAAGGTCCTGCTTCATCAATTTGTAACACAAAATGAAGACCCAATCTTTAAATTTATAAAAATTTCCTTCTATTAGTCCAATATGTGATTCATTATCAAGTACCACAAAAAAAATGCCAAGTGTGCTTCATGTGTATTTTTTAAGCAATTAATGTTAGGGTTGTCTGCTCTGGGAGAGCTATAAAATCTTTTTTATATTTTGAAACTTAGCTCCAGACTGTGCTCCCTTACAGAAGTTATGAATTAACCCCGCATATCTAGCAGAAGTAAGATAAATAAACCTAAAACAAACCCACCAACTTATTGCCATGGTTTAATGGTAGTGAAGTGTTAGATGAACATAATTTAGATGTATAATACTGTTTTGGATGGAATTTGTAAGTGGTAAAAAGTAGATTGCCTTGTAGAGCATGATTATTTTTCAAGTACTTTAGTGAAACTTTGCAAACTGAGGCCAGACAAGAGAATACTATCAATATAAACTGAAAAAATCCTAGGGAGAAGGGATCTTTTCCATTTAAGTAATCAAAACATTCTCCAGAATGAAAGTGTGAGTGAACATTATTTAGAACAGTGTTTCTCTGCAACTGACTTGTCTGTCTGTAGTCTCTGCTTTTATTTGTGGTGCTGATATTTCATTAAGAGACCTTCTGCTCACTGATGTGACTTAAAAGAACAATGCAAACAGTAGTCTGTGTACTCTCTATATTTCTGCAAGAAATACTAAAAAGTATTTTCTTTCTTAAACATAATGGAAAATTATTGTTGTGAATATTATTGTGAAGAATAAAGATTTAGATACTTGTAAATTTCAGTCTTTGCTATTTACAGATCAAATATCCCATGGAATTGATTTCATGTTCCTGTGTGAAATCAAGGTGCTTTCACTAATGAGCTCTGCAAATACTTTTATGACTGTTTCAGTTAACTGGAATATAACAACTTGTCTTAATTTTTTTTTTTTTTTTTTTGGTCTTAATAATTCTTTCAACCTCTCCACTGGTAGTACAGGGTAACCTATGATTTAGAGGTACAGCCACACCTCAGGGACTGGGAGTTTCATAGGATGCAGTCGAGTAACTGCTATAGAAGCAGAGTAATAGTCCATTCAGACTACCCTTATGAAGATGATCTTTGGTATACTTTCCCTTGTGCAGGTGGGACATACTGGCTACCACTGACACTAAGAAGGCTGTGGTTGAGCTCCAAGCACTAAAATGCATTTGATCATATTGTTAAACTGTTAGCGTTTTCGTTAGCATTACTTATTCCTAGGCAAAAAAGCAGTATTCTGGACAATATCCAGACTGTCACTTGGGACCATCCCTGTGAGCATCAAAGTTGTGGTTCATGTCTTCAAGGAGAGCAGAAGCACTTAGATTCATTAATAAGAGTTCTGCTGGCTGACCTGCAGGCCCTCAGCTGCTTTATTTGCTTGTATAGATGCTACTGCTTAGACTTGTCCACTGTAGCTGTCCTGTTGGTTATTGATGGTAACCTGATGTGGTCAGACGTGTTTGAGAGTTGCTGACCCTTCTGTTCAGGGGAATTTACCACCAGTGAACTGAATAAAGGACTTGCATAAAATGGTGATTGAAAATACTCAATTCCAAAGAGTCTTTCCTCATAGGACATGTATATTAATATTTTTCTTTGGATTAGGGTTATGGTTTTCAGGTGAAGCTCATTATCATCCTTATTTATTGCCATGTAGTCTGTGCTGTGGTTTGGAGAGCCCCAGAGGTATATTCTATGCTGGTAAGGAGCAAAGCTTAATATGAGTAGATTTGTGTGGTAGGAGAGAGGGACTGAACAATTCACATTATATGGATCTCTGTGGTTTTAGTTCAGATTTACTGTAGCCTGATCCTGTGGACTGAATGCCTGTTAGTGGCTCTCCAGGTTTCACCTTGGAGCATACCTCCAGCTCATGTGCTGAGACCACACTACAAACCAGACCACAGCATGAAAAATGGGAATGACTGGGGGAGATTTGCTTCAAAAATCTACTTTTAGTGTGAACTAAAATGCTGATACACAAGCATCCAAGCTGAATTTCTTTCAGATGTAACTGAAAGGTGTTTCAAAGACGCGCCTGATTAACTGCAGCAACTAGTGAAGGTTCAGTCCATGGAACCATGTTACAGCAAATACAGAATAAAGCTTACCCAAAACACCCATGTTGTAGGAGTGTTGTGTCCTTGACAAAAGCAATTTTACTCTGCAGATCTACTTCTGTTGTAATGCATTGCTATTCTGTTTGGATATAGGCTCAGTAAATTAAATTCTATGTTTTTATATTTCAGATGTGATTAAAAGATGCAGTCTTCTTATTATCTTTGTCCTCATTACCTGCACTCTCTCTCATTCTCTCTCCAGTAGAAGAGAGTACCTATCTCTCCATGAAGAGAGTACCTATCTCTTCCTTGCCTTCCCCTCTAAGCCCTCATTTTCCTTAGAATATTTAGGCTCTAAGTGTAATAAATACCACTGCAGATCGCGCTGAAAAAATAAATGATGACAGCTCTTTTTCTTCCTCCTTCTTACTACTCCTTGCCCAATTCCTCAGATTTGAGAGGGTGTGATGCGATTACTCTCAAATGTGCTATGAGAACTAAGATGGAAGATACTCCCTCAGTTTGCAAATTGCCTTAGTTACACAAAGTGAGGAACTCTGTAGAGGAAGGAACTTTGCTGCTTGTTTTGCTCCTCTTCTTCATGGATTGCAGAGTACTCATCATTACTTGGTTCTTTTAAGAAATGAGGCAAAGCAGATTAGTGAAAAATATTCCAGGCCACAGGCATGGGTAGTCTTTGAGCCATACAAAACACCTTCTTTTTTGCTAGGGGAGATTATTCTTCCTATTAATTCATCAGGAGAAGCTAGAAAATAAACTAAAGATTGGAGTGAGATTCGAGTTAAAAAAACCCAACAAAAAACAAACAACAAATCTTTTGAAAATATTTCAGGTGCTTTAATTCTGGTTTAAAGCATCCTTGAAAAAGAGAGAACACCCACATCCTAGCAGTATAACAAGCTTTTTCTGCCTACAAAAAGCAGTATAACAATGCACTAATGAATTAATTTCTGGTTATTCCTAGTTTGTGTTACAGGTTGTCAGGTCTTGCTCTTCATATCTTGAGTATCTTGAGTCTTAGCCTGCCAACAATTTGATTATAATGTTAGTGCAGAGAAGTATGACACAAAGCTTTTTCATCGTGGATCAGCTGAATGGCAGGAAAAAGAACATCTCTAATTTGATCAAGTTTAAGGAAAATATAGATCTCTTCATACATTGTCTGTGTCTGTTTATGTACATTCTTCTTTATTTTGTCAGGCTTAGTATTGTACTTTGGTTAGTATTTTGCTCTGCTTTTCTTGCTTGCGTACTGTTGGACTGTGGGACTGTGGGTAAGGACACTGCCCCTGCCTGCCTCACAGCCACCCTGAGCTCCCTGCTTACCTTCCCTGGTTGAGCAGCCCACTCTTGCTGCTCCTTGGCACCTGGAGAGACAAGTTGATCAAGATCAGATTGAGTTGGTTAATCGGCATTTCTTCACTCCCTTGGCTTTAATCCTTAGAGGATGCTGTTACTTCATTTGATCTTTGCAGTAGGATATTTGCTTTTTTTGCAGCAGTATTCTGTGTATGGGAAGACTGTCAATACGTTTTCTGTAGTATAAGCAGCACCAATCTTCTTTTGAATCATACATTTTCTTTGCTATTGACTTTTTCTAGTAGGCCCATATCTCTGTAAAAATTTTTTATGGAACTCAAACTGTCACCTGGTCAATGTGCTAAATTGAGGAGGATTACTGTAGATTTATCTCATGAAGTACTCATAATTACGCACCCTGGAGCATGAAATAGATGATTGGCTTATGTTTGGCTTGTGATTTTCCCTAATCCTCCAATTTGTTTTATGGAAAAGAAAAGTTCCAATATGTTTTGTATCTGTTAAAACGGTTTTGTCTTCTTGATTCTATTATTTAGCATCCAGATTTACTGCCTTTTTGATAGCAGAATCCCTTTATACAATTGCAGAATGAACACTATTTTGTAGCTAATCATTGTATTCTGGGTATTATTAACAGGTTCACAACTGAATTGATCATGACAAAGTTTAAACAATCAGTAATTCTTTTTCTATCAGTGATAACCAGTTAAAATGTTAGTTAGAGTTACTTGTGTGATTTCTGTCTAGCATGTTCTGTGCAGAGTATTCAGAGGTATAGGCAAGAACCAAGCCCAGATTTACTATCACTCATTTGCTTGGTATATGTGAGAGGAATGAGATTAATAGCTGTTCAGTTTATTTCATGAATTGTGTGGGAGAATTATTCTGCTTAAATTGCTGCTTAATTTTTCTGCAGCAACATACACTGGGAAATTTGTGATTCAGGAGCTGGAAACCTTTCAGGAGTGGCGTGCCATATAGTATGCTACGTAAACCCACATATATGTGTATGTGTATATTTTACGTTTTTCTGCTTTGCCAGGCTGGAGCTAAGTTTCGGTTTGAGCTGGGAGAATCTGCCTCCTGAAACTAAGATATCTGAAATATCTAGATAGCATGTGAGGTTATGATTCCCAGATACAATGTTCAAGTTTAGAATCTCTATCCTTAGCAAATATTAACATTTCTAGAAAACATTTCTGTAAAAAAAAACAACCCGCTTGCACACAATTTCAGAGACATGTTTGTTTCCAAAGTTTTGTGTCATCGTTTGCATTCACATGCCAGGATGAAATCTGAAAAGATGCTTATCTTTATGTAGCACTGCTTTAACAGCCTCATGAATTTAACTAAGGTATAACACAAATCACTACTGCTACCTGCAATAATAATAATGATAAGGGAAATAATGAGGGAAGAGAATATAACTGCTCACTGCCAGCTGACTGATACCCAGCCCAACCCGAGCAGTGATCTAGCCTTTCCGGATAACTGCCCCCAGTTTATATAGTGGGCATGACGTGCTGTGGTATGGAATACCCCTTTGGGTAGTTTGGGTCAGGTGTCCTGTCTCTGGTTCCTCTTGGCTTCTCTTCCTCCCTGGCTGGCCGGCATGAGACTCAGAAAAGTCCTGGGTCAGGGAAACATTGCTTAGTAACAACTAAAAACCTCAGTTTCATCAGCGCTGTTCCCAGGCTGAAAGTCAAAACCACAGCACTGCACCAGCTACTAGGGAGGAGAAAAATGACTGCTACTGCTGAACCCAGCACATCTTACAACCTGGGAAAAGAAAAAAATCAAACAATGTGGGTCTGTATAATAAAAGGGGCTTGTAAAGGGTGTGCTACACTCCAGGTTTGTTGGCAGATTCTGGCATAGGTTCATGATGTTGCTCGTACGAAAACTGGATACCCTCTGTTCAGTATTTAATTTAGAGGACTCTTTGGTTCTACAAAGAGTATTGGTAGTGAAAGTTTAAAACCATCAGTCACAGAACAGTTTGAACCATCTAGTTCCAACCCCCTGACATGGGCAGGGACACCTTCCAATAGACCAGGCTCACAATTTGCATTAATGACTGAAGTTTAATTATTTCCTTTTTCATATTCATACCCGCAATAATGATCACTCCACAGGGATCGTTTCACTGTTGTGGAAGCAATTTTTTAGATCTGCTGGATCTCATTCATATAAATGCAATTTCTAGGGATGTGTTAACTTCAGGGAGGATGCACAGATTTATATAAATCTGTATGAATTTTTGTAACTAAATTGTCAAACTTGGGTCTGAGTCTTGTTTTACATTGTGTATAAGTGTGCATATGCATATTTGGTTTCTTTTCTGCCCACCTTATCCCTCCGTAGTACAGAGACAGATTGTGCTTTGCATTTATGAAGAATTTCAGAGAACATGCTTTCACGTTCCATGAAGCATATATTTCATTTGTAATGCATATGAAGGCTGAATGTAAATACCTTAAAGAAATGTATGAGAACAGTTTATTTTCTGGGCTCAGTTTTCTATCATAGGACTAAACAACACTTAAAAAATTCTGAAAAGATGCTTTTTAAAAAAATATTGTGCAATTCAGATTTTTACCTGAAACTGCTTATCATTTCAAAAAGGAAAAAAAAACACCCCAGCTTTTACTGTCACATGTGATAATTAACGCTTAGTGTGTTTGGAGGCTTTCTTTTATTGGATATGGATGTTACAAAGCTCATTAGTTCCATAGAGTGAAATACATACAGAAAAGTTAAATTGTATGATCATTATAATCCATTAATCTGTAAACAAAATAGACAAACATCTCATTCTTGCTGTTTCGAAGGACAGTTTTAAATGGTCTACAAAGTGTTTCTCTTCCATAAATCCTAGCTGAGAAGGATAATTTTTTTAGGATAATTTTGGTATGACATTCTGTACCAAGAAAAAAGTGCAGTTAGATTTGGGTGGGGACACTGGGTATTAGAGATTCGACTTGTTGGCTGTAGACATCTACTAGTTAGATGTTAGACATCAGATCATTCATCCCAGCTGGCTGAGGGCAGCTGTAACAGTAGGTTTACATCAGGCTTGGTGACCTGTTCATTTGAATGTTCCATCCTCATAACCTGAAGTGATATATACAAATGTTTTTTTGTCACTGTTTGGCATTCCTCAACCTATGCATAACAGCTGCTGGTTTTATTTCCTAGACTCACTGTTTATGAGTGTCATGGGTTCGGCAGTAGCAGTCATTTTTCTCCTTCTCGGTAGCTGGTGCAGTGCTGTGTTTTTGACTTGTGGCCTGGGAACAGCACTGATAACACCAATGTTTTTAGTTGTGACTTAGTGATGTTTGGTCTGGCCAAGGGCTTTTGGAGCCTCATGCTCTGCCAGGGAGGAGGGGAACCTGGGAGGAAGCAGAGACAGGACACCTGAGCCAAAATGACCAAAGAGGTATTCCATACCATAGCACGTCATGCCTGGGATGCAGAAACGGAAAGCAGAGACCCGGAAGGGTGGTGGGGGGTGCATGGCTTGGTCGGGCTGAGTATACGGGGTGAGCTGTTGTATTCTCTCCCCTTGTTTTTCTCTTGTCATTATTATTATTGGTGGTAGCAGTAGTGGTTTGTGTTATACCTTAGTTATTAAACTGTTC
>JANRGW010046293.1:0-10109 GCA_024733675.1 Psilopsiagon aymara | reverse complement strand
CTCTCACTACAGTCCCTAATGAAGAGTCCCTCCCCAGCATCCCTATAGGTCCCCTTCAGATACTGGAAGGCTGCTATAATCTCCTAAAAGTTTCTGACTGGAAACATGCCTATGATTAAAGCAACAGCTGACTTCATATCCACAGCAGACTTTGAAAATTGTAACTGACATAGTACTTCACTAATCAACCTGACTGAATACCCTTTATTATATTTGGACTTGATGATCTTATAGGTCTTTTCCAACACAGTTGATTCTATAATTCTTCAGCTAAGCAGCTAAAAGCTTACTGAAATTAAGAGAAAAACCAGACATGAACAAACTAAAAATTAAATGTACAGAAACACAGCATTTTGGACCTATTTTGGTGGGAATCCCATAGTGACTGCAAAACTGTATCTTTACAGTTACCAAAACCAGCTTAGTAACACATAAGATTTTTACCAAAGTCATTATCCTGAAGAATACTGATGTTGCCCACTTCTTCTCTCATTGTGATTTCTTCAACTCTACTCTGGTTCAAACTGAACTGCTGGGCCACATCAATGTCACTTAAACAAATAGAAGCCAATTATTAAAAATGAAGACAGATAAACCCTGCTTAGAGAAATGTGAAACAAGCTTCTAAGTAGTATACTATACATTTTAATCAACTAATGAAAAAGCTGATAGTGGAAACAGAATAGAAAACACTACTTAAACCAGTCAGACAATTCACAATTAAAACCTATCATCCAAATTGTGTTAGCTTCTAGGAGATGTATCAGAAGCCTCTCTTACTATGCTACCTCTATTTTACTATCTTGCTATGTCAAGGTCACTAATTTTAAAGGCCAAATTAATAAGCAAGAAAAGACACCCCCCTTTCAAACTTCAAAAGTTATTAGTATATTAATTTATCATAAATCTATCTAGTAGCAGTGCCAAGTTAACACTCTGTGGTGTGTTAAGGTCCGTTTCTCAGAAGACCACAGAATTTTTATGCAGTTTCAAATTAATTTGAAATATAAACCAGATAGAACACTGAGCAAAGCAAACTGAATCCCAGAAATTCCATTACGAATAATCCAAAAGGGTAACAAACAATTCAAATTGTACACTTATTACTATGTTCACAAGTCACCAATCAGTATTAAAAAGTTTTAAGAATTAAAAGTGCCACCACAGACATTTCCATAAAACTAATCTCCTCCAACCTGGGAATATATGCTATGCCTTGCACAGAGAAAAAAGGAAATAGTAACACACATCTGAGTTTCTTAAAAATTTCTGTAAGGACAGATTTAGCTTCAGTTAAAATTACATGCTACTATGAACCTCAAATCAATGCAAAGATGATGATGTACTCCCTTAGTGTAGCAGAAGGTTTAAGGATCAAGTTAATTTGGCAAGGCTTTTGCTGTCTAAAATCAAGCTTTTCTTAAATAAAACCAAACATCATTTGCATAGAAATAAAAGAAAAAACAAATCACAAACTAAACAAAGAAACAACCAAAGCTTACTCTAGATCAGGAAGTGGTTGGTCAAAATCATGAAATTCCTCAGGTAAGGTAATAGCATTGTAAGCAGCCTCCCTGTTTTCCTCAGGCAAATCGACAACCCCTGCAGAAAAGAACACCCAGACATGAGTTCCCGCTCCTTACAAGGACCACATTTTCCCCTGTGCCTTCAGTATTGTTTTCTCTGCATGAGCTTCTTGTCTTTAAATTGATGAACTGATGCTACATACCTATGAAGAAACCTTACGTAATGTTAGAATTGAAATTCAGTCTAAATTCAAAATACATACCCGTAAGCTCTTGTATTGTTTCGTATGACCCTGGAAGCCTCAAATCACTGGATAATGTTTGTGTAGGACAATGCAGAGCTGTGCAGCTAAGAAAGGCACTGCATATTTGCATATCATCAAAACACTATGCAGGTAACCTGCTACATAATCGGTTTATCATGATGCTCCAGATGAGCTAGTCAGTCCCATTGGTTTGGGTAAAGAGCAACAACACAACAGTCTGGCTTGGTTAAAGCAGTAACTCAGCCAGTTCAATGAGCTCTGAAAGTCCCAGCACAGTACTGACTGCACCTGGGCTGCACAAACTCCGAGGCTTCTGCATTTAGAGGAGCTGGATCACCTAAACCACATACATACCTTTTCTTACCCACCTGAGATGTTTATCTACTACTCAGTGGGCATTTTGAGAGCATGACTATCAGATCAGGCATCGCATAAGAACAGTGCCAGCAGTTGGAGCCTCTCTTTTATTCAAAGGCTTAGAGGTCAGGACATTTGAAAGTGCATGGGAAATGAAGGTTCAATTTCTTCTGTAACTTGCAGAATATCTGAGATCTATGTTCTGCCTTCTGACCCACACAACATGCAATTTTGAGGTACAGATACTTCAGAAACACTCTTCCCATCATGTTTCCTTCTGCAACGCACAAGCAAAGAACCACAGACCAGGAACAAGCATGAGTCTGTAGTTTACTCATCTTGGAACTTGGTTAGGAATGAGGAAACCCTAGGCCATCCTTTCAGGGCTATCCAATATTTTTAGCTGTTGGCTGCTTAAAATAAAACATGTAAATGATTCTCAGCGCAGACAGGGTCAAGACAATGTCTAAACCACAAAGCCGATAAAACTGGGAACAAGAACAAGTGCCTCACAACTTTGCTCAGGTCAGCATGCCATGTTCTGTTAGACTTGTTTTAAGGCGCTTCACCGTCTACACATGCTCTGTTGGGGGTGGAAAAACTGGGAAAAAAAATTGCTTTGTGAAATAAGACAAATTTATGATACAATCACCTGGGGCAGTTAAACGCAACAGTAAACAAAAAATTTGCAATGGTCGACGAATTGCCACTGAAAGCTACATAGAGTTCAATGCCCGAATCATAACACAGAGATTGGGAAACAAAGATAGAAGAATTATATACCTTTACTTTCCTCAAATTTACTGTTGCACTGGCTTACAAGAGGCGCCTTTAAAAAAAAAAAAAGAAAAAAGAAAAAAAAATCGTCCTTTGAAGAGCTGCTTTTAAAGAAAAATTTCAGTTTTAAATCTGTTATACTCGCAAACTTAAAAAGGTAGAATGTGATTCAGCAGCTGGCGAAAAGTTTCCTAGGCCAAAATGAAAGAAAACTATCAACTGTGTGTTAGCCAAGTAATGAATTGCTGGATGGAAAATCATTTCAGGTATTAATATGGCTCTACATCTTCATGGAAAAAAATCTTAAAGAGTAAGCAACTATACAGGGGAGAAGCTGTACGCTGCACATGCAAAAGGGAAAATCTTTGTTGCACACAATACAGTTCACTTTATTACCAGAAACTAAAATGTGAAGGAGGTAAAAATGAGAAACTAGCTTATTCTACATCTCTTCTGTAACTCATGGCTAGGCATTCTTTGCCCTCGATTGAAACAAGTTCCTGTCTGTGATTCTATTCAGTGCATGCAAGTGACCTTCTACAGACTTAAGACGGAAGGTAAAAACCATGCAGCATATTTCCATTTATACATCAACAACAGCCAAAATAATAACTGAGATTTAGTGAATCAGCACTAAAGTTTTCTTTCAGAACATAAAAAATGGTTTTTAGCACACAACTCAGTCACACAGCAGACTGAAACTGCGCTGAAGAACTTCTATAATCCTCTACAAAGACTGCATGCAATTCTACAGACAGGAAGACAGAATTGTATACCTTCTTAATACATATCTTTATATAAAAAATGTTACTTTTCAGAGAGTTCTTAAAGACAGATACCTGGACGAAAAGCCATCTTAATCTTAATGAAAGCCTCATTACAGTCTGCAAGAAGATATTTTGCTTTCCTGTGGTAGATTCTAACAACGCCTAGTAAGAGATGTCCTGAGGTTCGAAGTGCCATCTTCACCTAAAAACATATTGCACAATCAGTGAATTAGATTTCAGTTGGCTCTGCATGAGTAAGATCAAATATCCAAACCAACACAAAGCTGACAGTTCAAAGTGATACTCTACGTATCATCTACTGATATTTGCCAGGTCATCCATGAATTAATAGCATCTCACTCCAGGAATTCCCAAACACTGCTCTGTCTAGTTAAAAAAAAAAAAAAAAAAAAAAAAATGAAAAGAAAAAAAAACAAAGCAAACCCCATTTTACAATATCTTTTTCTGACATCTTTGTTATTTTAACTGGGGGTGGGGAGAAGGACAGTCATAAGACACAATTTAAGTAAAATTCGGTTAAATACTGATACCTGTTACCTCTCCATCCTCTGTCCTGTTAAGGAGAAAATCAAAGAAAAACAGTGGAAGATGTGGGGTGTATAAACAAGCACGGCCACATTCAAACAAGTTAGTTTCTTTCCTCTTTAAACTCACTGTTTTAATATGTAACCAGGTATCTGCTGTGGGAACAGAAAACTGATTAAAAAGATTCCAGGGAATGACTCTTATTAAGTATGTTAGTGTGAAAGAGTATGAGACTTGTGTTGAAGGGTACATGAAATAATTGCCTCCTAGAAAGATTAAGTCATAAAGGGCACAGGGGCTTAACTAAGAATTCAAAACCTGTGTGTATACACTGTCTTTCTAACATTCCAGCTGATGAAAATGCTCCACAGAGTTAAATATATGAAAGAGTGCCTATTTTCCTCTTTCTGCAAGAATGCTGCAGCTCATGAGTGATGCCATGAACATTATCATAATCTTTCTAAAACCCTCCAGAGTTAACACTGAAGCAAATCACTGCTCTAGAAGAGCCTCTGTGATTGTACTATACATTTTTTGCTTATGCTCTGCAGTTCTTCAAAATCTAGAGTGGCATTATAGAAACACTTCATGTTTGTACTGAAAGATAAAAGTAAGTTTTCTTTTTCAAATAGTTGCTGTTCCTTTAAGACATTCAGACACCTACTAAGTGGCAAAAGTCACAGCCATATCAGTCCACTAGCTCTTCAAAGGAAAATTTCATGAAGAGAATAAGGGAAAAAATAAAAAGAAACCCCCAAGAGCCATCCAGAAGTCTTATATTCTTTCAGTTTTGTTGCTCTCTATTCATGTCCCAGAAAAACAGAGAAAAAGCTTCAAAATCTTTTACACCAGTATAGTACTTCAATTGTATGCAAAGCTACCCTCATGTAATCAGTAACATTACAAGCTACTACAATACTTCAGATCTTTTTGTTGTAGCTAAGCAGAAACATGGTTTGGACTTAGGTAATGAGCATAAACAAGTTACCTTAAAATATTACTTTTACACTTCCCAGTAACAATAGCACTGAAAGAGTCTTATCAAAAGCTTTTAAGTTACTTGTCAGAAAGCCTGGTCTTTCATCTCTTCCAAACATTTGCTTCTAAATAACACATGGTACATCAAGATACAAGTCTTCTATTTATACAAAGCAAAACATCTTGTAACTAAATTGCATGATACTTCAGCATTAGAAAACTGACAAGAAAATATTCTTAAGAATTGGGGATTCAATGGACTATTTCACATCTGAACAGACCTTTCCACCCTTTACAGTAATAACACAACAAATTTTATTTGTATCAGTGACCCAAACAGTAACTACCACCTGTACACACAATTTCTTGTTACAAGATAAACACTGCATCAGTGTAAAATAGGTACCTTGGGTGAAATGATACTCTCCACGCTGCTCTCCAGATTACATTCAAAAACATGGGCTTTGGTCAGCTTCTTATCCCAGTGGGCTGCCAGCCAGATTTTGGCCAGCGGCCCACGCTTGCTGAGGACAAAGTGGGCATAGAACATGGTCCTAGATGTCTAAAACAAAAGTGCAAACCTGTAAAGAGAAAGGCAATTTTTTTCATCTTTTTTGTAGAAGATCTGTGAGAGTAACATCCCTATAAACATCCCTTTATCTTCAGCATGCAAAGCACAGGTTTGCTTTTCATTCACTGGGGTCAGACTATTTGTTCAAACAATTTAGAAAGCCAACACCTACAAGTGGTGGCCATGTAACTGCATATACATTTATTGCAGACGAAATAAAGCAGGAAGAACAGTAACCACTGTCCATTTATGCAATTTAAAAATATTTACCATCCCACAAGGAAAAAACAAACTTTAATATATTAAACTTTATGGTAATGACACCAAACTCATACAACACAAACATGTCTCAGTTTTCAGTCCACAGCAGTTTCTTACTTTCCACTTTCAACCCTTTCCACTCTTAATTCAGTAGCTACTAACATACTACACCAGTATATATTCTACATGGTTTCAGTAAAATATTCAGTGTTATAAAATACATAGTCCTAAACTTCTTGGACTTCACTGCATTTTCTTATGGAAAGTACAGTTATATTTTCATTTCCGAACAGACTCTCTCCATTTCATAATTCTTTTAATAACACTTCATATTTTTTATTCCAGTGTTGATAAAAATATTAAGAAAATTGACTGCATTATCTCAAACTTCCTGATGATTTAGTTTTTCTCTTCCTCCTTCACCAGAAGGACAGGCTTCTTTTTACCTATTTATGTAGTAACTACCTTCTTACAGCTAGTAAGATGACAACGTATCAAACCATGGGAAAGCAGAACAGCACGATGTCTTCTGAAGATGCTGATTTCATGTATGAGGTAAGCATACGATTCAGTTCAACTACAAGCTGAGAAAACAAAGTTTGCTTTAAGGAGGTGGAAGATTCTCCACAAACAGCTTTTTCTTCAGCTTCTTCCATAACCAGGGAAAAGAAATGAAAAGAACAGGAGAGACGCAACTACTGCATTTCATCTCCTCCATACCTACAGAAAAACTGTCAGAGGAAGCACAGCAACATAGCAGTAAAAGCAGGGCAGTTTAATCTGGGCAGGGTCAGTGCAAGGAGCACCAGTTTCTAGCCATTAAAAGAAAACCCAGCGTTTCCCAAATGCAGGCCAACTATATAGGGAACACAGGGAAACACAAAACACTGGTAAACATGACAGCCAGAAGAGATTCTCCAGAAGCTAATTCCTAAACCATACCAATTTAGTTATAGCTAGAAGAAACAAATTTCAAAGCAGGGAGGGCAGAGCTGTTATTTATAGAGTACACTTCCAAAAAAACAGATGAGCAACACAATTGTGACTTCTAGAAAATAACCATAGGGACAAGAAGAAGCACTGGCATTACTTGTTCAGTGGAAGCAAAGCCAACCTTGTATCTGGACAGCAGAGCTCAACATCTCTGAAAGTAATGGACAATTATTTTTCGGTGTGGGGCTAGCGGTGGTGGTGGTTTTTGACAAGTGGGATTTGAAGGAATATAAAGCATAGGGAAGATTACAGTAATACCATACTCCATACTTGTACCCATTCATAGATATTCTTCAACATGCAAGATGATGAAGTTGTGAATTTCAGCTGCATTAAAGAGAACAGTTTTCAGACGGCAGAACTGACTACCAAGCTTACCTGTCTTAATGACAGACTGGCCACTGATTCTGTTCACAAACAAGAATGTACACAGTGGAGAGGATTTAAAGGAAATAAAGGCCATGTTCACCTTCAGCTTGAGTTAACTCAGGATATAGAAAGGATTTAAACTATTCTTAGGGGTGAAGTGGATACCTTTGAGTCATAACAAAGCTGTAGATTAACAAAAAGTTTAAAAGCCACTTTTATTTGCTGAGATTGTGTGGAGGCTAAGGACAGCACTGCACAGAGATGGCCATGAGAAAGCTCTTCTAGGAAGCACAACAAAACAATCTAGAAAACTTCTTAGTCAATAAAAGTCATCTAAAGGAAGGTATTGTGCTTCCTCCCACACACACCATGTTTTTTAAAAGACACCACACTATCTCAAAGGCCAGCAGACAATCCCTTGTGCATTCTCAAAGGCCTCAGTATTTTTGTTTATGCACAGACATAATTTTGCAGCACAAGATTCTGATATCTCAACTTGTTACCACAACGATGCAGTGCTTTGGCAACAGCATGCCTGTAAACTGCCCCTGAGTGAGAGGAACAGCGAAAAATACAAACACACAGTTAACAAAACCACTTGCATTACTCAATTAAAAACAACAGCTGCAGAAGAACATACTTTGATTCATGGAGTTTGGGGCAATTATTCAGCAATGTTTAACAATCATTAAAATATGTAGCATGGATTCACAAACGTTCAAACATACAGTTAACTGTAACCCTGAGAATATACCTAAGATTTTCTGTTCAGTGTGAAACATACTATTTGGACAACTCAGAAACAACTTATCACTTTAAATCCCGCACAGCAAGGGTAATGCAAGCATAACACAAATGACTATCTAAAAGGAAGCAAGGTTCCCCAAAAAATTAGGTGTTGGGATCACACCAGGGCTAATGATTTCACAGCGGGTTTTTTTTTGACACATTATTAACCTCTGTCTTATAAAGAATTGATAATCCAAGGCAAAGTGCTCCCCATAAGGGGGCTTATTATGCATGAACAGATTTCAAAACATATGCTTCCATAGCAAATCAAAGACTAGAAGCTGAAAACCATGGCATCAAGCAAAGGCACAGGAACAGTAAGGGGCCACCTGTGCTTGTGGTGTTTCCCAGGTTTCACTACCACTCAGCACAGGAACTATGGATCAAACTGAAAACTTGCTTGGAAGACTAATGAATAAATAATATTACATGTGCAGGCTGTTTGAACTTCTGGAGAGAGTAAGAACCAAAAATAACTAGATTCTGATGGAGGTCATCTGCTTCTCTTCATACATGACTGAAGCCTCACCACAAGCAGAACACAAGAAGAGAAACAGCGACAGACTACAAACAGTTTAAAGTGTGTTTAAAACTGAACTGTTATTAACAAATCCAACCCCTATTCCATGAAGCACTAATTTCTGTCACAATACCAGCCGGTGCCGCTTTGAAATTCCAGCAGGTGCTCTGCTTGGAATGGCAATACCTAGGTACCACAAATGGTACAAAGCCCACCTTCATGGTTCTGAGCCACTGTTCTTTAGAGGATCAGGCAATGGCCCCAGTACCTGTTCTCACTGTCCCCAGATTTATTTCTTTCTTTCCAGGTAATACTTTGCTTTATTTCAGGCTTTTTGTCTGATCTTTAATGCACAGGGCAGTATGCTGACGCAGTAGCATAATAAAGTAGATTTTTCTGGCATAATTTGAGGCTGGGAAGAATGTTAAAGGAACTAAGAGTTTTCTGGAGTGGCAGAGTGCTAATGCAGACATGTAGAACATATGTCGTTGGCTGCAAGAGCAACTCAAAAGAATCCCCAGAAGAAAAAGGGTAACTGATGGCTCCTGAAAAGACTGTAAGGTAAAAAATAACTCTTAATTTTTGAAATTGACTGGATGTGAACCAGGACCTAAAAGTTTGCTTTAAGAACTTACTCATTTTTCTGTTTTGCTTGCACTGTTCTGAGGCAAAGCCAGTACGTACTCCCACAGGACTGGGTGGGACCAAATCCTCATCTTGCTAAACTGTACTTTCAAAAGACTTAAACTTTGCTTTTAATTAACCTCAAATTTGCTTCCATGTACCACAGTTTCCCTCAGATGCCTCTGCCTAAACTGGCCCTCAACGACTGCATAATCTTATTTCCCATATATTTTCTTCTAAGAAGTGCAAAAAAAAGGCATTAATTCTATACAGAAAGTAACTGAGCACTTAAAGCAAAACTAATAAAATTCAGGTAAGTACACAGGGTCTGATCCAGAATCTACCTGTTTCATTCTCGCATCTGAGAATCTGGTAATTGATCCTGATGAAGAAGCAAGAAAATTGGGTAGATGCTACCCATGAACTTCATCTTGACCATCAGTACACAAATACTAAGTCTTGAAATCCTTCTGCACCTTAGAACAGCTATTTACCTATGTGAGTTCACAAAAGCACTCTCCCATAGCTTTGAGTCCCATCCTTCAAGTCATTCAGAAAGCTTAATGAACTAACAGTTGACAATATGGATGGCCACACGCAAAGAGTTGTGCTCAAAGGCTCAATGTCCAGCTGGAGACCAGTAACAAGTGGTGTTCCTCAGGGATCGGTGCTGGGACCGGGCTCGTTCAACAATCTTTGTTGGTGACATGGACAGTGGGATTGAGTGCGCCCTCAGCAAGTTTGCCAATGACACCAAGCTGGGTG
>JANRGW010046292.1:0-17009 GCA_024733675.1 Psilopsiagon aymara | reverse complement strand
ACTGCACACAATACTCCAA
This sequence comes from Psilopsiagon aymara, assembly GCA_024733675.1. Classification (NCBI taxonomy): domain Eukaryota; kingdom Metazoa; phylum Chordata; class Aves; order Psittaciformes; family Psittacidae; genus Psilopsiagon; species Psilopsiagon aymara. Next base: position 16,990 of record JANRGW010046292.1, on the reverse strand, counting down.
GTGAGGTCTCACAGAGCAGAGTAGAGGGGCAGGATCACCTCCCTTGACCTGCTGGTCATGCTCCTTTAGATGCAGCCCAGGATACGGTTGGCTTTCTGGGCTGCAAGCACACACTGCCGGCTCGTATTCATTTTTCCATCAACCAACACCCCCAAGTCCTTCTGTGCAGGACTGCTCTGAATCTCTTCTCTGCCCAACCTTTTGCTGTGCCTGGGATTGCTCCCACCCAGGTGTAGGACCTTGCACTTGTCATGGTTAAACTTCATCAGGTTGACATCAGCCCACCTCACAAGTGTGTCAATGTCCCTCTGGATGACATTCCTTCCCTCCAGCGTATCGACCGAACCACACAGCTTGGTATATCTTAAATAATGTCTTTTCCCCTGCATTTCTTTCACAATTTTATCTGTCATTAAAAAGTTCTTTCATTTTTTAAAAATCACACAGTTCTTTGGTATTGATTAGGTATCTTTCATCACTAACATTGCTCTAACATCAGCAGTAAGACATGACCACACTGCGCTCCCTTTACTCGCAATAGCCAAAAGTTGTGTGAACCTCTGCTGACTTCAGTGTAACCCCTTGTGTGAGCATCTCTTCACCAATGGAACATGTTCACGATCTAGCATGTGGTGTTTTGTTGGTCACTGGCACAGTGACACTTCTGATTTCAGAGAACTTTTGAAAAGATAATGGCTTATTGCTTATTCTGTCATTGATTTAAATCTTGACAGTCTTGTAAATAAGCACAGGTAAAAGAAATATATTACTATTAGCCCCATTTTACTGATGAGAAAAGGTGGACAAAGAGTTGGTGTACCACTCTAAACTTTGCTTCATAGGTATTTTAAGAATAAGACAGAAAATGACTGCAGCACTCAGTACTGTGGCTCACAGGCCACAAGGCAGATTGTCAAGAGACTACTGTCTGCGGCTCCTGGGTTCATGCCTTCTGAGGCCAGGATGAAATCCAGACCTAAGTTGTTCCTATCTATTATTTGTGTATTTATAGGGTGTCAGTCACTTGAAGTACTGAAAGGCCAGACTAGCCCGAGGCCACAGACTCAGCATCCAAATGGAGTTCAGATCTCAGGAATTCCAACGTCCCATTCCCATGCTCTGCCCCTCCTCTGTGCAACATGAAAATAAAACTAAAGATCAGGCCACCCTTATCCCTAGGACTTTTTGACTTGATAGAATAGACACAAGTACACCATCCTCGCTGCCAGTATGCATTTACCCATTTTTTCCACATTTCTACAGGAATTTCATGATGCGAAAGAGCAGTGCTGCAGTCATATAAATCAGGAGACTTATTTCAGAATTGCCATGATAAGCCAATTGCATTCCCCTTGCTTGGAGTGGACAAGGAGTAAAAGAAACACTGGTGACAGAAAATATATGTCCACATTCAGCCACATCTCATACTTGCTCAGCAAGTCTTGTTCATAGCCTTCATTCATTCTCATGCTCTTTTTTGCCCAGTTCAAGATAATTAAAAAAACATCTTGGGAAAAGCGTGAGGCAGTGGAAGAAGGGAACAGATGGAATTTTTTTTTGGTGCTCTTTTGTTGCCCTAAGTTATTATCTTTTTCTGGCAATAAAAGTCACGTTGTGAGCAGCAAAAGTGACCTTTTATATAAGTTTTGCAAACTACAGGGACTTCAGAATCTCAAATCAAAATGTGCTGAGGAATATACAACAGTTAATTTCTTTATTCTTCCCTTACCGAATACACAGGTAGAAATTAAGAGAACAGGGCTCACTAAATGAAACATGTTTGATTATATCTTAACTAGTTATCGATGTTCCCTTTACCATTAACAGAAGGAAATAGTCATCTCAGCTAATGAAGGCCAGGTAAATCTTGTTCTCATGTTTCCTTCTCTCCAGTAGCTAAGTAGAGAGTTTGTTGGCTACCTTAAACATAGCTATCTGTACTAAAGTCCTATGAGACAAATGCCAACCTGAGTAACCTAATCAGTTTTTATCCTTGTTGTTTCTGGATTAGGAAGCTTAAGACAAGTAATGATGTGTAAACCCTTTATTTCATTTGCTTGAAATAAATACCACAGTTTATAATTACCCTGCCCTCCCTGAATGGCTCCACCCTAAGGGCCCAACTGAGTAGGTATCACTCAGTCACACTTTCTCTTTGATGAGTAAGAAATGAGGGCCAAAGACCTGAAGAGCTTCTTTGCCCTCGTGTCTTTTAACTTCCCTCCATATTTTTCCCTCTTACCTAAGCTCCCATCACCATTCACAGCTTTTAGCAGCTGGTGGCCATGATAAAACAGGTCAGCTGCTGAAATTCTTCAGATAACTTTTGACAGCCAATTTGGATCAACAGCCTTCAGGAATAGTGCATTTCTGAAAGCCACACTCAGTTTATACCCCAGTGCAAATGGCTAATGTTCAAATATGTCAAACAGCTCAGGATTAACTGTACTGGAAAGTATGAATTTAATTTCCTCTGTTTAAGAATTAGAAGAGAAGCTTGTGTTTAAACTTCACAGTTGCAGAGTACTAATTTCATTTTACTTTAGGGTTGTTTTCTGTGGGGTGGTTGGTACCACGTACAGGACTAATTGGTGTAGTACAACAGCATGCTTAAGCACATGCTTAGGTTTAAGCAAGTAAGTAGCCCTAACGAAGTAATTAATATTTCACTATACTTCAGTAGGCAAGACCTTAAAGTCTGAAAAATCAATTCTATTTTTCCCTATGAAAAAGCAATAGAAAACATTTATTTGTTTTAAATCCTATTCACGCAGTAACTAATGGCTTGACTTTGGACTGCGGTATTGTCTTGCACAACTTTCTTTTCAAGGTGCTGTTTAGTTTCCTCCAGACCAGGAAGAAAGAGAGCAAGTAAGAAAGATTGACAGAGAGTGGTGTTTGAGGCCAGATTACCCAGAGGCAGAAACTGGTGGGCAGCCTTCCTTGGGACCCTGTTCCAGTGACATAGTATGTCTTTTCATTAGAGAAAAACTGCTTTCAAAGGCATCATAGCAACTCCTGAAGGACGCTCTGACTTTCAAAATGGGACAGAGAGTTACTGTTTAACACTGAAATACTATTTATTAGATAAACATTACATTTAAACAGCAAGAAAACACATGAGACCATTGCAAAAGTTAATGCATTTTCTTTGCTGCAGCGCTGTCTTTCATGTTGCTTTTCTTGAAGAAAGAGCTTGGTATAGGGGCAAAAGTTCAAAAAGCACCAGTAACATAAATTGCAATCCACTTGCTCAATAATACCGTGTATTCTCCACACTGTTCCATCACTGATTTCAATATTTACTCCTGAATTATTGCTTTCTTTTTCACAACCAAGGATCTTCTTATTGGTGCAGAAAGAAAGCAAAAACTTGTGTGTGTGTGTGACATCAATGTGCTGCCACAGCAACGCGTGTCATCTTACATGCAACCTTTCAGGCTAAATTCTGCTCTTAATTATGCTTGATTCATGCTGTTGCCTTCCGTTCTTCTGCAGAAATTTAAGAGAGAAGAGAGATCTATTGCAAGACTATTATGGGTACAGCTCTGCTCCCATGTTAATCTTACTTCACTGGTTTCAACCAAGTTGCTCCTGATTTATATTAGTTTACCAGAGATCAGGTTCAAGCATGAAAATTATCAGGAAGTAATAGGCCTTTATGCAAAACAAAACTATTTTTCCTCATTAATCAGGAAAGGCCATGGAAAAAGTAAAGTGACTTTATATTTTGCTGATATGTGGGAACATTTGCCGAAGTACTAAATCCCCCTTTAAAGAAAAATAACATGTGCTAAAGCTTTAAAAGGAGTCCAAACAGAGGATTAATTGAGGAGATTGATTTCAGTTCTCCCCACCCTGGTTTAATAGGCTTTTTCCCTGTTGGGTTTTGGGGAGTTTGGTCTTTCAAACCACTTGTTCTTAACAGCAGTAAGGAAGAAATCTGGGAATTGATTTATCGTGAGGATTTTCCATTGTACTCAATGGGCATTCTGTACTGCCTTTTATTTTTACATACTTTCTAGCTAATACGAATCTGTTAAAGTTTATACTTTGCATCTACCAGTATCATATATCTTACTTAGACGTTAAACACAAAAGACCTGGAGTCTGTATTAAAACAAAAAGAAAGAAGAAAAGAACATTTCATGCCAATATTTTATTGCAACATATAGCTCTTATTTTCAGGTTGCTTGGGACCGTAAACTTGCTGATACACTACCATGCTTTAGAAGTGCTGTGCATTAGCTGAAAGGCGTAGAGTTAGATTGAATCTGAGAAGTGAAAAATCTTCCATAACGAATGTAGCATTTGACCAAAGACTAAATCCTGGTTTGGTTTTGGGTCATAAAGGTGCAAGCCCCTCATCAATCAAGTTCTTTTTGAACTGATCTAATTCCAGGACATTAACTCTTAAGAGCCCCAGGAACCAAAACAGAGAGGAAATTACTCCTTTTAACAGAGGATGCTCTTGTAACTGCAGCACCGTGACCCACCGACAAAGACAGCTCTGTCCCACGCTGCAGGAGCAGGAGCTCAGGGCAGTTCTGCTCAGGGACCTACATCTACTCCTGGTCGTGCCACAGGTGGGGACAAGCAGTTGGAGGCAGCTCTTTCTCCACGTTGTTCTAACCTCCTGCTATTTAAAGCTCTGGCACAAAGCAGTCTGATCCAGCTTTACTGCAGCTCTGCTAGCGGATTTGGTCCTGCGCTGCATACGCCAGTGTAACTCGGACCAGAGTCAGACACGCCAGGCCAGCTCCTTGGCTGCATTTGCAGACCACACACCCAGCAGGCTTAGCTTTACATCAGCTAGGAACAGTGAGAGCTGGTCAAAACCCAGAAGCGGAATACTCCTGGCTTTTTAACTGCGTAGTTTTTAATAGTGAAAATGTTCTTCCAGGTTTATTTCAGCCACAAGAGATCAGAGCAGCAGGCAGGGACCGGCTCCCCAAAAGAGCGTTCAAGGCTGAATCGGGCTTTGAGCAACATGGTCTAGTGGAAGGTATCCCTGCCTGCGGCAGGGGGTTGGAATTAGCTGGGTTTTAAGGTCCCTTCCAACCCAAACCATTCTGTGATTCTCTGATTCTATGAAGCCTATCCCAGACACACCCCTTTCTCTCTAGGAACAGATATGCCCAGACTATGGCCAGAAACTGCTGACTCCCTGATGCAAAGCACATGATCTGGCCCCTGTACTACATTTTCTGTCAAAGCTGTACCTAGAATTTATGAAACTCTGGTGATTTTTTTTTTCCCCTCTGTTCTGTTTTAGATCAGGCTGAGAATTCATCTGAGTATTCAGAGATTTTTAATATCAACTTTTTCTTGCTAAACAGGCACAATGTTTTATTATTTTCCCACATTGCAGGCTTTCCAAAAATGTATTGCTTTTATAAGTCTGAATGTAAGAAGAGGGAGAGAAAATGGGTAATTATATGTCCTATCCTTTCTTATCAAAGCTGTGTATTGGAAAAGAGGGAGAAATTGAGAAAAATTGAGAATAAAATTTATTGTAGGCATTATTTCTCAGCTGAATGACTTCCAACAAAGCTTCCTCTCCCAAACCTTGTGATTACAAAGGCTGCGTATGGTACATCTTATATGCAAGGATTTACTTGGGTTTCTTTTGCACTGTAAGAAAACGTTTAAAGTCTAACTCAAATAGCAGGGAAAAAAAGTGTGTTCAGTGATATCTCTCAGAACTACAGCTGCATTATAATTGTACAGAGAATTTAAAATGCCCGGCCTGCTATAGAAACCAGCCAGTAAGAAGAGAAAAAAGGAGAAAAAATAAGAGAAGACAAAACCCTATTCCAACAGGAACCTGTAGGAAAACACAATTGGTGGATGTTCTCACTTACTCTCCAAAACATATAGCATGTGCTCCTTTCCCCAGGACATATATTAATGATCTCAAAGGGGCATTTGCCTGTCACATTACACCCTGGAGCTTTGAATCAATATTTGCCTACTCCCGTCAAGCTCAAGCTCTTAAAAGACATGACTCCTACCCCAGGCCAGTATGTGATGAGCTCCTAAATCCTTAGACACTTTTCCCAGTTTTTTCATTTTTCATTAGAAAGTTTAAATCATATTTTTAGATCACATCTTCCCTTGCCAGATATCCATACGGTGTCTGCAGTGCTGCCAGGTCTAAAATAGTGAGAACACTGAGAAATACTTTTAGAAGTTCTTTACAAGACCTCTACTTGGGAGTCCTACATGTGGTCAGGTCACAGCAGCTTTGGGTGTTATTTCTCCCTCACATCGATCCAGGGGCTTCAGCCCCACATCTACAACTTAACTTTGCAAGCAGCTCAGCCTAGAGAGCAAAAGCACGCACACACTCTCCAGCTATAGATCAGTTCATCCCCCAGCTTCACATCTGTTTCTTGACCTAGCATCACCCCTGCTCCTTCTGCAGCACTGGAGGCTCCACGTCTGATGAGGTCAGTCCAGGGAGGGTTCACCCTCTCCCCTCCTCCTTGTCCTGGAGGGGGCTCCTGCAGTCGCCTTCTGATACAGAAGATGAGAAGAGCAGATACAGGGCAGCAAGGACCACAGTCCTTCTGAACTGCTGGGTCTTTTCCTGATCCCCTCTTCTTCTTCCCTCCTGTGGGACTAATATGGGGTTCTCCCTCCTCCATCTTCCTACAGAAAACGTCACCAGCTCATGCACGAGAGGGAAGGAGTCCTGTGGGCTGCCCCCAGCAGCCTCACTGGATCCCCTATGGCTGCTGGGGACATGGCAGAGGCAGCTAGCCAGGACTGCAAAGCATGCAAGAGCTGTGACATCTTAACCCACTGGGACCTTGGTGTCTCTTTGACATGCTCTAAGTACCAAGAAGTCTCAAAAACGGGGTGACAATGTTTCTTCCCACTGGACCTGGGCAGCGCCTGTCAGGCTGGACGTATTCAATCACCACAGCAGGAGATGTGTTGTGTCTACAGCTGCTTTCCAGTGACTTCTTTTATCTCTTCAACTAGAAATTCCGTGGCACTCCCTTTAATATAACATCCACTTTATCACTGTTTCTCATTACTCCCAGTGACCAAACTGTAGTTAAACATGCAACTATCAATTACAGTTACAGTTCACTACTCAAGTAGTAAAATCAGCTAATCAGTCATCCACACTCGAGACAAGCCTGAAGTTTGGCCTTGATTTCTGAGACAGATTACTGTAGTTCTTAGTGTAAATTGTAATTATACTATTCAGTTATAACCAGCTACTGGGGTTCCCCAGAACCAGTGAGAAAACAAGGAAATCTAAATTAAACCAATGCATTTTTAGGCGTAGAGCATGGATCAAATTCCTGGAATGAAAACTGTGCAGGATGACACAAGTGTTGTGAGTTAAGGCAAACCCAGAAGTTTATATGAACAATCATGTACCTCATAGAAATTCAGGTTTGAGGTGACTGTGTGTTTTGGGTTTGAACTTTACATGGGATAGACTTTTACATTTCCCAATGTGCTCAGCTCCTATATATCTATTTTGTGGTAATCTACTGATTTTCTGATACGAAAGCATTGCATAGGTAAGAAAGAGGAAGAATGGTTACTTGTTTATAAATCCTACCTAGTTGGTGTTACAAAGCACAATGAATACTTCCACAGACTGTGTTTAAAAGCGTACTGAGTAAGGCTGAAGAAAGAATACCAGGGGTAAGTATTGTTGCATCCCAACTTGCAACGGCCTGTCCTATATCTTAGTATCTAGGAGATTATGAACATCCAGTGTCCCCATAGGGGACCATCCAGGCCCCCATAAGATTCAGAGAAACAATATGGAAGTCCTACATGAAATCAGGATGAAACACTCAGGAGAGTTAGGAAACCTAACAATCTTAAACACAGCTCCCTGGAATACGTTGGGGAGAGAAAATGGAGGAACAGGTTATCTGTGGAATAGAACCAGTTGAGAAGTTTGCTACTGCTGAGTGAAGCAGCGATAGGACAAGATAAGATGATGGTGAGAAACCCAGCAGGCTCTGGGTGACTGCCAGATCCAAACTAATGCACCAAATGCACCCATTACTTCATATATATTTTGTACATACTCACATATTACCCTGTACCTCAAATTTCACTTGTTTGTCGAACACAAAACAAAAGCAGCATGTTTCTCTTCTATCCCATTTCTCTAAACAGTAAATCCAACTTCAGGGAGCTCATAATTTTTGTTCATAGGAGTCAGACTAACAATACCCATGGATACAGTGCTGTGACCTTAATTTTTCGATGCTCTTGTCCTGGAATGGAATTTGTTAAACAAGAGCCCTGGTCCCAGCGGGCACCTCCTGACAGTGACACACGCAGCAGCAGAGGCGCTAAGTGAGCAGGGGGTATGGGAATGAACTGTACGTTGGGAAGGGAACCGAACATAAAAGTCATAGAACGAGGTAAAAATGAGAGACCACCTCTCTTCTAATCAGCTCCCAGATACATGCCTAAGTGATTTAATGAATGACAGCCTGAAACCTCATCTAGATTTAAACACTTAAGCTATCCTTGTGGCTCTCAGTGGCCCACTTTTCATTATTTTAAAGATGTCCTGCAGTGATTATCCATTATTTACTTAATACCTTCTTGCTTAAAGCACTTGGCTAAGTGACAGGCCTAGGATAAAGGAATTTCTCTGAGTGCAGCAACAATGGAATATGGGAGAGCAAAACTGTTTGCTGCTGCTGTCAAAGCCGCATCACAACCACAGCAAAGAGAGAGAGATCGGTGATGCTGAGAGCAAAGCTAGGGTGTGACTGTGCTGCCCATGGACATGGGCAGCCCACAGCCAAAGGTAATGCTTTATTCCACATCTCAAACTTCAGGATGCTCATACAGCAGGAATTAACAGCCACTACTAAAATAAGAAACAGAGCTGGGAAGGCAGATAATCCCAGATCTCCAGTTGGGTTCTCTTATACCTCTATTTCCTTACTTGTCTTCAGTCCCACTCCTTCTTAACTCTTCTTGATCAGATGCATGGTTACTTTCCTGCCCTGCACCCTGTGCCCTGTTTCTCCATCATGGTTTTCAAGTTGTTCCTCTGCAAGATAGGAGATAACGAATTTTAGCCCTTAAGCTGTAGATGGAAGAGAAACAAGGCAGCCAAGCCTCAGGTTAGTGTTCTGGTGACCAGGCAGATTGCATGGAAGATGGAAATCACATTCTCCACAATCAGCTATGTGGATCTGGGCCTTAATTTCTTCCAATTGGCATGCACCCCTTTGAGTTTCTAAGTTGAGGCTGCCTTTTAGGAAGTACCAATGCAGACACAAATTTTCTAGAGTGCTCTCCTCACCTGGTATTGTCTGCTATGTCTTTGACCGAGTCTTCACTTCAAAACTGTACAGATCAGAAAATGAAATGCTTTCACTTAATGAAAGACATTTCTTCCCTCTTTCCCCAGTTAAAATCAGTTTTCACTTTGTGTGTGTGTGTTTAGCTACATTTGATGAATCATGAGCTAGGGGTCAGTGAGATATTGCCATGGTTTGACATAGATTTGACAAGTACTCTCCAATCCTGACAAATTTCCCACTGATTATGTTCTAAGATACAGTTTTGCCACTGGATGTAAGAACAGAACTTTGTGGGTGAGCAGATTTCTCAGATTAGCACAATGAAAAGAATGAAAAGGATCCCAACTAACACATACACCGAAAATACTGGATTTTAAGTACAAAAGAAATCCGAAAAAAGGTTTTGCAAAAGGTTGTGATTCTGTAATTTTTGTACCCAATTTTAAGTGCAATGACTCGTGTGCTTTCCTTTGATGCAACTAAACAACGCACAGAATAAAACCATGCTGTACTGTAGAGAATCTCAAACCAATCTGAAGAGTACAGGCAGTCCTGAGAAGTTCTCTTCCCAATTAGCTTAAACTGGCTGGATAATTCAGTGTGAGTTTACCAAATCTGGCTTCGCTGACTCCAGTGTTTTGACTTTCTGGAGTTTCCATTATATCATGTTTAACTATATAAAATGCAAATGAAGAAATATAAGGCATATTTAGCTGACAAATCAGGTGACTTGACATATTTTCACGTCAACTATGACAGATAGATAGGCAGTGCCTGAGAAAATGACACCTCCAAAGGAACGACGCCGCCTTTTTACATCCAGTACCTCAGCTTACTTAATTGCAGACACGTCACAGAGGCGATTAATATGCAATGAACCATACAGGATGGAGAATTTAAAACTACAAAATTTGGCAACAGTCCCCTCTATCTAGACCTAGAAGAGACTTAGTGCTAAAGGGAGCCATCAGGGCTGTGGCAAATTATGTTGTGACACTCAATGGAAGAGAAGAAACCCGAAAAATAGATCAGTATTTACTAACCAACTGTTCAGGTTCAACTTCAGTGAAGTTACTCAGTATCTGAATCTAGTAAATACTTGGGGAGGAAAAGAATAAGCATTCAAATTCTGTCAACATTTCTGATTTTCATTTTCAGAAATGTGGCCCACTCATCATCCTCTTCTGCTTTTGTTGGGTTTCTGCTCTTTACCATCTCAAAAAAAAAACCCAAAACATCCTTTAATTTATTTATTCATAACTTTTATGTTTCCATGAACTCCCATGTTTCCAAGTTTTACAACTCAAATGTTTTTGAAAATGCATTTCAAAGTCATTTCAAACTGCTAAAGGAAGCAGAATCTTCTATTTGTCTGTGTGAACTAGCAACGTAGTGCCTTTACCCACTAAGAAACAGAAACAATATCTTGCAGCCTAATGCATGGGAATATAAATAATTTGAATAATGAACATCAAATACTGAAAACATGCTATGCATTTAAAACACAGAAAGCAAATCTATTGCATGCTTTCAATACTATGAATCTGAGTGGGTTTTATTTTGGTTTGTGTCTCATTTTTTCATATTTATTTTCCAAAATTACTTTCAACAAATGTTGAAAATCGTTCGTTTGCCGATATTCAATATAAAGACACAGTAAAATGTGTTTCATCTAGCAGAGAGAGAAAATACTTCTGATGACATTATCATTTCTGTCTCACTTTAGTGGTCTATCTAAAATGCTATTTAAGTCTGATTGAATTCTGTTCCCTCTTTTCATTGTCAAAGTAATGGCTATTTAGGCAACGGAATACATTTTTCCATGAGTATGTTACCTGCAACTTTCGCCTTTATGGCTTCTGAACTGATTGCATATTATTGAGGCAAAAAGACCTAGGAAACTGTGAGATAACTCATATTTAAGTTGTAGTCTTAATCATACCTGAAAGCATATTCACAGTATATGAATTTTAAATCTACCTATATATTTGTACTCTATTATCGCACCCATCCTATAAGCATCAAAACAATGTCACGCAAAGTTGTTATTTGAAGCTAATACCTGCATTCATTTATATAGCTTGAATAGAGAATAATTCTAGAGAACAGTTCATCCCACATGTTAAGAAATATCCTAATTTTATAAATCCTTCTGAAATATTTTTTAATATAAAAAAACAAAAAAAATTGCTGCATTAGTGACCTTCTTCATGTGGAAGTTTACTTCTTCAGACGGAAGACCATTTCATTCCTTTCACTCTTAGTGTGGTAGTCAAAAAATGCTGACTATTTCACGACAGCATCTGCACATGTCGGGGACTGCTGTCAAGATCAGGCCTCACTTTCCCCTGAGTCCAACTGACTGAGAAATTGTTTCATTAACAGTAGTTTTGATGAAGACCTAATGCTGATGTTTTTAGTGTTTCCTAGAGATACTTTTTCTGGGTATCTCTAGAATACTGACTGAAGAGAAAAGGAGATTTCCCATCGGTTCAAATGTCCAGCAGGCCAGGTCCTGTACTCATGGAAATAATAAATTGATTAATGAACTCAAAACTCCATCAGATTTCTTAAATCAAATAATTACAGCAATGTAACCTTACCCATGTTCATTTTGAATCTAAATTCTGCGTGGCACAAACAAATTAGGCTAAAGATAAACCTAGCATGGGAATTAAATGTTTAATTTGTTTTTGAGGATGTGTTTTGCGTTTTGTAACTGGTGCATCGGCCACATAATAATGGAGGAGACTGAAATCTATAATCATAATAGCATCCTTGCATTAGACAGAAGTAATGCATGGGGAAAATAGAAAATATTTCAGGCAGCAAATGTCATCTGCATCCCCATACATGAATAGGCTCTCGCAGATTACACTTTTGTACAATCATTACTCAGTGCCTCAATCAGGCTACTCACATTTTAATTTCAATTTGATTTAATTGCAAGAATTGTAATTTCAAAAGAAATTATCAGTACAGAACCCAATAGTGTTTTATCTTAATTACAGCTTATTCTTCATGTCATCTATTCTTCTCTGAGGATGATGAATAATTGATTACATGATTTGCCACAATTATTTGATGAATAATCAATGGTATTCAATCAATTTGTTTAGCGATTGTACTTTGCAATTTACATTTAAGTAAAAGATTAAGATCTTCTGCACAGTTAAATAACGAACTATGTTTAAATAATGTTAAAACCGTAACACAGTGAAACAAAAGCTAATCAAGTTAGGGTTGTGATTTACACTTGTGCCATTATAGAGAAGGAAAAGGACAAAAGGTATCGTGTATTATCCTTAACTTCTAACACCCTGAATTATCAAAGTGTAATTTTTAAGTAAATTGGACTTAAGAAGAACAAGATTCTTTAAAATGATCATGGATATTTATCCAAAATAGTATTTATTGCCTTCTATTAAGTTTTTTTTCTGTGCAGTACTTACAAATCTGGGTTGATCTTATGAAACGGCTAATCATCAAGTGTCTCGGTGGATGTGGGATCAGACATATGCTCTCAAAGCTGTTTCATCTCTCAAAGTGAGGACAACAGAAGGATGCTCAATCGCAGTGTCTCCTGTTGAAACAGAAACACCTCCAGGCAATGAAATGGACAGACTCCTGAGGAAAGCACTATGAAAAATCCATGGTAGCACCATAAGCATACAGGTAGGAGTCTAATGCCTGTTGGGACTGGGAAATAGGTATGCAAGGGAACACTGGGTTTCTGAGTATTCATTTGGAACTAGAGAAATGTGGAAGTTTTGACACTATTTCTAGAATAAAACTAGATTTATCTGAGACCACTTGGAAGGCAGAGTACAATCATACATGGCAGGAAAATGTGGGGTGTTTTCCAAGAGCTGCTCCAAATGTCACTGAAGTTAGCAGGACTGACTCCAGCTCCAGCGGGAGGGAGCACAAGGCACAGCAGTGGATCTCAGAAACAGGACTGGGATTACTTACATGTACTGTAAACTAAATTAAATATTGTTCTTTTCACCTCAGTCAAGTTGCTGATTTTATCCTAGTCCATAGGAGATAACTAGGCTAGAAGAACCCAATGGAGAAGTCTGTGATCAAAGGCAGGGTGTGAATCTTACATATAAGGATAACATTTTAGCCCAGATAAAGAGGACAGAGAGAGTTAAACAGTTAGAGAAAATGCCTGGGAATTAAATCCACAAGAAACCTTTTTTAGCTAGCCATGCAGGGATACAGCCAACTTTTAAACATAGATTAGGAAGGACCATACAGCTGGAAAGTTATGGGGCCTATGGATAAGGCCAAAAGAACTCAAACAGGCAAAAATTAGCAGGAGAGCTCCCCAGAAGCAGCTGGTCTGTGCTTCACACCACAGAGAAAAGCTAAAGCAGAACAGGACAGTACAATCTGATCTTGTGAAAAATTACAATCTTGCCCCTAATCTAACACAGATTTTGTTTTAAAGACACAGTAAAACCACCCGACAGACACCTGTGAGGTGGCCAATGTCAGTATAAAGACCACTGTGCATCATTCCAACTCTCCATCTCCATCTCTTTTTTCCATTCCCCAATATTTAAACTGCTTTACTAATTAGACAGCATAGCCTGGCCTGTATCTTTTGTATTGGCCAAATCCAACAGCTCTAGATCATAGGACCAGGGTTGGAAGGACGTCTGGGGTCCCTCTGGTCCAGCCATCTCTTCCAAGCCAGGTTAGCCTCAAAGCTGTATCACTGTTAGATTATATTTTTGCTGCCTAGCTGAGGAGCTATTTTTGTTCACACCCCTGCACTGCAGTCGCAACTCTGTATGTAAGTTTTTAAGATGAAAACACGGGATACTTTAAAGATAATGAGAAATAAAATATTTCCTGAGAAATAAAATATTTCCTGGGAGAGGCAGGATTGGAAAAGATCTGACGGACTGCTCTAGGCATTTCCTTCCAGGGTACCTGTGTGAATTTGCATGGTTGCCTTTCCCCCTTCTTCAAAATCACACAAAAACTTTTCATACTTCACATTTTTAAATTGCAAGCATCTGCAACATAGGCCAAAAATTGCATTCCTCACATGAAATTCATAACCGTCAGCACTACTTTATAGAGCAAAATCCTAAATATAGAGTAGATTTTAGAAACATTTTTCATAAAATAGGTACAAGTCCCATGAAAGCTGCAGCTTTTGCTATGTTACAGTAACAAAGCTGGGACTCCAGCCCTTTTTTAAACTTGCTTACCAGTTGTTAATGTGTTTTTTCTTGCATAAATATTTTGGAATATTTAATGAAAGTTTAAGATCCATAAATAGACATTGTAATTCTGGGCCTTTTTAATGTGGAAGTTTCCCTTATACTCTCTCTCAGCCCACTTCAGTGGCAGAGTAGCACCTAGCCTCAAATTACCCAGACTTCAGGTGTATAAAAAGTGCACGCAACTGAAAACTGCGAGCAGTCCCTGAGGGTTGAATGCAGCAAACTCACAGGAGAGCCAAATACCTCCCACAGAAAGTGCAAACTAAATCAGGCAGAATATTACAGACCCTTCCCCAGAACCTGCATTTGAAGATTCTTTACCTTATTTACTACTGTTCACAGGGTTATGGGCACATTTTTTCTCTGGCACAAATAAAGTCCCCTAGGTTCAAAAAGAAAACTGCCTGTGCTGTTTCATCAGGACTATAGTTGGTAACTTGGACAGGTTTTATTTCTGTCCATGTCGTGAAAACCAGAGCTGGTTATAACACTATTAAAGCAGTTATGCTGGATTTGCATTGCAGACATGGCTGTAGAATGGGTAAATTACATTACTGCAGCAAACTTCCCAGGCTGCCCATATGGTTAAGTAGAAACTAAGAGTTATAGCTTAATTAGAGACATTTGAAAGTGAGGATCAGATAAACAGATATACAACTTAAAAGAGTGCATTGGCCATAAATTCTTTCATTCCAGATTCAGATCTGCTAATATATGACTGTAATCGCCTTTGACAAGGTTATTTAGAAGCCAAGCAATCTTATTTCCTATGCCTTTGGAACCTGAAGTGGGAAGAAGTAAATGACGAAAATCATGCAATGCAGCCAGTGCAGTCTAAACATATTTAGATCTTGTTGATAAGTGCTACAGCAAGGCTTGAAGAGGTGGCAGGGGGGAACACAGGGCGAGGGACAAACAGCTTTATAGCAGCAGCAGTACAAGCAGCTCTTTTGCCATCTTTGTCATCTTCTTCTTCGCTTTCCCTTTAGAATGGGTTCGTTTTTTCACACTGTGGCTTCACTCTTCATGTTTTTTCTTGAATTACAAGAGAAATCCAAATTCATTCTGATGGAAAGAGTGACAGAGGCTGCCTCTTCTGAGGCTTCACCTGTCTGTACAAGTGGTTTTGCTTTCTCTCTGAAAACTTCCACACAGATGCAATCTGGAAGTGCCTATTTTCAGGCTTGGTTAGGCTTTAAAAGGAGTTGTTCAGCAGTGTGACAGTGATACTACATCCAGGATGCAAGGAAACGGCAGAGCAGAGCACCCAGGGTTAGAACTGCAGCTGAAGCTTCCAAGGTGATAAGTAGGTTTAACACTCTTGCCTGTAATAAAGTTGTAGCCTAGGGTTGTAGCCTGAAGTTGTTTCCTGTGTGTTACATTTTTATTTTTTCGGATACAGAAAGCTGATTTTGACCAGATTGGACTCCAGATAACAAACTCAGGCTGCTAACACAGGAAAACCAAATGTGCTTCAAAGCACGAAGGGAAAATTGCCATTTCCTAACCTCAAATAATTCCTATTTAAAGAGTCAAGAGAGACACTGCTAAACTACAGACCAATTTTCATCTTTATATTAAGCCTCCTCAGTTCCAAACACATTTGTTTCACCAAGTAGGGAGTTTCAAATCACTGAGAAGCCTCTCTGGTAACATTATCTCACCTTCTGATTTGCATCTATAGAAAAAAATCCAACATTGAGTTAAATGTCTCCATTGTTACTCATCCTTCTCTTGGACTTTTTCACAGAGGATTAAAACACTGCGAGACCACTAGAGAATGAGGAGCTCAGCTCACGTTGCTTAAGGGGTGTGAGCAACTGAAACAAGGGCTGCCAACTCCAACAGCTTGAACAGACACCAAAAAAAAAAGTGCCCAAAAGGGAAGGGATTTAAACGCATACTTGGCTACTTCACCATCCTCAAAATGCCCACCACATCCTTTAATGCCTACCATGTGCGTTTTGCCATGTTTTTTACATTAACACTGGGCTGCTTGGCTTTACGACATGCCCACCGTTGCCAACCCTCCCATGGAGCTTTTCTAAGCGGCTCCTCACAGCCAGGAGGGCAAAGGCTGAGGGCAAGAACTAAGGTCTGATGGTGATGATGACCCTGCGGCCCATTCTCTTTAGCAGTGGTCCGGGTGCGATGGGTGGGTAAACGTAGCCCAACACCACCACCGTGGCCCGCAGACGCGGCCGGAGCAGGCTCCATCGCCCACCTTTGCACGGATTAGTAGAGCAAGTCTTTAATTAACTCCCCCTCTCCCGCTCCCTCGGCGAGGAGCCAGCGACTGCCCGCAGAGCTCACCCGAGCGGAGCCAAAGGAGGGCGCCCCGCCTGCCCCACGCTGGGGTCAACGGGGTTCCCACAAGCCACGCCGTCACCCCCCGGACTCCGCGCAGCTCCGCGCGTCCCCGCGCCGACGGCACATGGG
>JANRGW010046291.1:0-10247 GCA_024733675.1 Psilopsiagon aymara | reverse complement strand
CCGGGCTGTACCATCCCTCCAACAGATATCAGGGTGGTTGAAGTCCCCCATGAGAACAAGGGCCTGCGAGTGTGAGGATGTTCCTATCTGTCTATAGAGCGCTTCATCCACCGAGTCCTCTTGGTCAGGCGGTCTGTAACAGATCCCCACAACAATGTCTCCCATTGCTGTTCTCCCTTTAACCCTGAACCACAAACTCTCTGTTGACTGCTCGCCTGTCCCCAGAGTTCCATACTCTCCAGCCAATCTCTAACATAAATAGCAAACCCCCCACCCCACCTGTCTTTCCTAAACAGCCTGTATACACCAGTCACCATGTTTCTGTGATGCAGTCTTCTTCCCTATGTGCTGATGCTATCCTTTCACACAAACAAACGGCCCAATCTCAAGTTAGAGTATTATTCCCCTTTTCACCCAGTATCACCCAAAATAAAAGACAGGCTCCTGTTTAGCACTATCATCCCCAAATTATTTTATAGCTTGTCAATTATGGTACATTTTTGTAAGATGCAGGTGTGGATTTGAACACCTTCAGGCAGAGAAAAGAACAGCAACCAAGTCTCTGACTTTGTTAAGAAATGCTCTCAACCACTTTAAATAAGCATGTCTATCATTGGTAAAGAGAAAATCTATTACGTTAAACAGACCACAGAAGAGGGTTCAGTGTTTTTTGCACACAGCAGCCTATACTCTAAAGCAGCTCAGAAATTCAGATATCCTACTGTGCTAGTATGTCCATTTCAGCAACATGGAAACCCCAGTGAAATACAGGATGACCAAATTTCTCTGTCTGTATTTTGCAGAGACACAAGCTCTATTTTCTATGCTAAAAACACAGTACATATTACTTTAAAAGTTGTGGCTGCAGACAACCATCAAATTGATTTCCTGAGTTGCAAATGCCTTTTTAACCACCTTCAGTGCAGCAGGAGGTCTGCAAGAAAAATCTTTATAGAATCATAAGCTTCAAAGGAACTACACCAACAGAATGTCACAGCTAGCAACAGAAAGCAGTACAGTAGAAAGCAAGCGTCTCAAATTCTTTTAAACAAATTTCTCAAAGCACGTCAAATAAAGGAAGATAAAGATTTTGTCACTGAGCAGAGATCTCTTTTCAGATAGATCAGTTTGTGAAAAGTTGTCCTGGAGGAATCCCAAAGTTGCCATTGAAAGAAAAAAATCAGCATTTCATATAAATTGTTATGCCTTAGGAACATTTTTTAAGACAGCGACAATCTGTTTGATCTTGCATCATTGTGAGTACGTAATAATTCTGGTGAAGTTAACAATCACCTAAAGATGGAGAATGTGCTTTCATTGGTGGCACGGTTTAGTGGGAGGTGACCTTGCCCATAGCAGGGGGGCTGGAACTAGATGATCTTAAGGTCCTTTCCAACCCTAACTATTCTATGATTCGATGATTCAACATTCAAAGACGCAGAGAGTCATATGTAACAAGAAGCCACTCCACCTTTTCTTTACTTAGAAATTGTTACATATGTTTATATTCAGTATGTCTGTGTAAGGGAGAAGTGTATGGTGAACAATGGTCTATTTTAATCTCTACAGTTTTCCTACCATATATCTCATGGACCTTCTCAGACAAGCTCGATCATAATTTGTCTTAAATCTGGCCAGGCAGGTAGCTGTGCCCCATGACGAAAGATGCAGTGCTTAAATGTCACTGTATGATGAAACTGTAGGGACACCAGGGTGGAAGAAATATGCCTTTGTCTGACAATCAGATAGTTTCTGACAGTTAAGTGGCATGAATAAACAGAGATGGCACTAAAGATAGTCCTCTTGTACAGCTGTAACAATAGGGAAAATATTGAAGGTTGGACATCAAACAATCACATCACTATTTCTGCTGCTTACTGAATATTCACCAATATAGCGTTCATCATAAATCAAAAAATGTATATTTGTCATCAAGCTAACTTCTCTTAACTATTAGCACAAGTATTAACACTTTCCTTAAGGTACTAGGGAATAGCGCTAGAAAAGGCCTCACTTGTAAATAACTCAGATATAAAAGAGTAACATGCAAATACTTTTACCATTCACCAAGAGCTACAGTTTACAATATAATAGGGAAAGTTCAGTACTAAACTGGAAGGTACATAAAAGCCATTTCAAACATTTGCATTTATCAAGTGAATGACTATTTTTGCTATTTTGACCTACTAATGCATAGCTCTCACTGAATACTTTCACATGTAAGACAGATAATACCCATTTTGTAACAATTAAACTTCTAGATTAATGCTGTTCACTGTATTGAAAAGATACATTCCATAGTCACCTATCACTAAAACTAAATATTATGAATTCAAATGAACTTACAAATAATCTTTAAAATGTAATACTGTGATGCAAGTAATATAAGATATTCTAATAAACACAGTATTCCATTCCAGTGACATGACATGGCAAGAGACCAACATTTTCTCATAGAAATCCAGGAAATTTTAGCTATATTAATTGGGTTTTCCTCCACTTCAACTGGCATTTACAGTTTTGCAAATAATTATGTGAATGTGTTTGTGACACAGATAATGTATCACTATGAAAACTGTAATGTTTCCTCATCTTAATAGGAATTTTAGTCACACCTGGGAGCAGCATCATTATCACATAGAGTTTTTGATCAGTAATACACCAGATATTTACAAGAAAGCTAGATAAAGATCAACACAGGGGCTATTTGAAGTCTTTAAATTATGCTTATTAAGCACAAAACATGGTGGGGTTTGTTTTTAAATCAGCATTTGTATCAGACTGCTCCTAAAAAACAAGACTGAATTAATCATTAATTGTTCTTTAATTTAATCCACACTGCATTCTATAGGCAAAAGTAGTTGTTTTCTTTAAAATCCCTTTTCATTAGGGAGGTACCACAATCCTCAAATTGTTTCTCACCAACAGCATCAGTTCAGTGCAATCATGCACTGACACCTAGTGAATACTTGCAGTTAAGAAATCCTATTGCGTATCTTTTCTGCCCATGCAGGACAACTGTTACCAATATATTCATGCTGACAAGATGCTCCATATACAGACTGGCTTTCCCTTCTTCTAATTAGAGAGACATTAGGATATGCAGTATTTCTTGCACACAAGCATGAGAACACACAACATTTTTATGCAGTATCTGACTTGCTTGAAAAACATGTATGTCTCTGTGAGTCACTACCTTGGTTTATTTTTCCTCCACCACAAAAGCCTAGTGACTAGTGCGCAGTATGCCAATGAGACCAACCAGACAAACAAGTTCTCAGAGCCAAGATGTATTTCACAAACCTCCATCTCCACTCAGGGCATCAGCTGGCTCCACACACAGCACAATTGTTTTGTTTCCACTATGTAGCAGATGGTGGTAGAGATGATCTGAAAAGCCCTTAAACGTGAACGGCACATGCTGAGGAACAGTGGAGACTGCAACCAAAGGATTTATAGCTGAGAACAATCTGGGGTCAGTGATTATGTCATCGTATTGTCACTCCTCCTAATGTGTCTCAACAGAGATGCAGAAGCTGGCTGGCTGACCTATTCAGCCAGCTTCATGCAGGATCACCAGCCCCACATCCTCTCCATAAACAATAGAAAAGATCTGATATTGTAATTCATAACATTTCTTATTCTTTTACTGCATTTAAGGGATCCCTTCTCCTAAACTGTGCATGTTTCTCAAAGTCCAAGCTAGAAACCATCTCTTCTCATGAATTCTCAGGGAGCGCTAGACAAAATACTGTATTTAAATGGTGGCTAAAAAGAAGACGGATACTCCCTTTTTACAAGGAGTCACACAGAAAAATTGATGGATAAGGGGCACAAGTTAATCCTGGGGAGATTCTGACTGGACACAAGAGGAAAACTTCATAATGAGAACAATCAGAACTGGAATAATCTCCCCAGGCAAGTGGTGAATTCCCCAACATTGGATACCATTAAGATTTAGCTGGACAGGGCGCTGGGACATCTGGTCTAGGTTATGCCTACCCAAGAAAGGTTGAAACACATGATCCTTGGGAAGTCCCTTCCAACCTGATATTCTACGATTCTATGAAATTATTCAGTGAAACACTGCACTGCCTAGGGTTAAAAGCAAAGCCAGAAAAACAAATACCAAAATAAACCTTCAAGCTCTTACAAATAGGCTGAGGTTGTGGGGGGAGGCAGGGGAGGGGGTGTTACACAATACACTGCCAGATGCTGTCAGTTGCCATAAATCTTTGCAGACCTGTGTTCAAAATTCCAGTTTTTGTATCTTTATTTTCTTGAATTCCCAAACACAAGGATGCTCCAGAATCACATGCAGCATTATGGATGATACAGTACTGCAGGCCCTAAGCTGTTTTTCCAACATTAGCACTGAACTGACTTGAAAGCTGTTCTTGAGAAGAGTGACAGAGGTCGAGGTTACATGCACCTCCTCTATTCAATACAAGTCTTAGAAGGCTGGGGAAGTGGGGAGAAAAAAATATAGTAATTTCAGAACTTGTAGCTTCACTTGAAAAAAACCTGGGTGTTAGGGTCAATTTCTATCTCTTGCATATGAAAGTTATTTTGTCACAGCTAGGACATAAACAGGTTATAGCACTAATGAAAAAAATCATAAGCAGGTGTTTGGATGAAGTTATTAACTAAATACTAGGTTTCCCTACACCTGTACAATACTTCCCCAGCATAACTGCACCTCTTTGGATGAGTAGCTTCATTAGCAGAGATCAGTGCAGTGATTTTTTTCCTTTTCGTGATTTCAGAATTACCCTACCTGTGTGTGAGGTGATGGTGGCTCTGGGAGAGAGGTCTCCCAGCCCAAACAACACGAAGACCAGCAGGCCAGTGGCAGCAGAGCTGCCTTTCCAAATTTGTTTATAATACATCTCTAAATTGCCTTCCAGGTGTTACAAACATATCTTTCTTACATCCAGTACTGAGAGGGCTTTTACAACATAAACAGTAAATTACCTCCTTTGCCTATGCTCTTTGTTTCAATAACTATATTGTTCCCTTTTTCTTTTTTACCAGCTACAAAAAAAAGCACAAAGCCCCAAATAAAAACAAACAAAGTGGGCGTCTAGTGAACTTGACAAATCTCAACTGGCTTCTTTTGGGAAAGAGAGCTCAAAAAGAAACACTGCAACAAAGAAAACTCTATTAAAAACAACCCCTGCCTTAAGCATAGTTACTCTATGGCAGCTTCTCGTGTTAATTATTTAGTTCCCATGCTACCCGTGTATTCATTTGAGAATGTGAGGGATACAGGGCACACACACAAAATTATCACCACTGTTAACAATTTTTTGTTTGTGAATCAGGTACAGTACTTCGAGATTCTTTAGTTAAAATGTGTAAGTCCATTTGAAAAGTATTTCATGAATACATTCTGGAAACAAGTCGAAGCCAAAGAAAACATTAGCAGAAGCCAATGCAACTCCTGAGCACCTTGAACTCTCATTCCTCCTTATATGCATACACAATGCTCACAAATATATACATATTAAAATTTATATACATGTACAATAGCCTCCTGTTTGCCAAGACTCCACCTGGAAGATGACGTATTTTCCATGCTATCACTACAGTAAACGTTTACACATTATCCACCATCTCCTATGCTATGTCAAAAAATAGAACAATTAACTGCATTCTTGTGAGGATTTCACATTTAAACATAATCTTATGGGCAAAACACAGATTATTAAGGCGTGATATGGGGGGGGTGAGGGGCACAGCAGGGTGTCTGATCAGTTTCCATGGATCAAGACTCCTCTGTAATATAAAAAAAAAAATATATATACCTCCTCAAAGCATACACATTATTCTGCTTTGCAGATCAAAAATCCTCGTTGCCATGGGAACTGCAAAAAAGGCCCGTCATGACATAGCAAGGCTACAACAGAAACATGTCTGCTGGGAAATTACCAGTAGTCCAGATTCTTGTATCAAAAATGCTTAGGTATTTGCAACCTGAAAACAAAACGCTTCCTCAAATCTTACTTCCAAACTCTCCTTCCACAAGCATTTTGCAAATTTTCACCAAAAGCTGCTTATATTTTGTTTATACAAAGGAAGGTAAGCAAATTAGCGGCTAACATTTATTATATGCAGTTCAAGAATACCAACTTCTGTGTATGTCTTTTCCAGATCTACTTGGTATAAAGTGTACACTCATCATTTATATTGCTTAGTTTATCTACACACAGGACAATAAACAGATCCTTAAAAACAACAAGAAAATCCCAGCAACAACAAAAATAATCCTAAAGCACTTGCTGATAGGCACACAAAAAAAGAATATTGCATAAGACTGGCTGTATAAAGCAAGATCTATAATGCAATTGTTTAACATGATATTTCAAGGTTAGTTATCATGCAATTTGCCCTTTGCATCTGTGTTCTCACCAGGTAACAAAAATTAACGTTTGATTACTAAAATAGAATATCAAGCCTTTTGAGAAGGCTGCTGGCACTTCAAAGCAAAGTGAAAAATCAGTGTCAAGCCTAGAGTCATGCAATTCCCACTTGAACACAAACAGTTCCCAGAAGTGTGAGTAAAAAAAACAACAAGCTGATCAAAGGATCTGTGTAATAACATGGAATTCATATTACAAACATACCCTTTTTGGCACCCCATTATAAATCTTACAGAGGTGCTAGATTTATTTCCCTGTCAAATGTGTATGATATGAAATGTCTCCAGAACACCAGATGAGAAGCAGTGCATTGAAATTGTGTGACCTCCAGGTCATGTGCTGATTTGAAACACAACTAGAAAGCTGGGAAGATCCCTGGAGAAAACAGTATTTGCAGAACAGTATTTGCAAAAATTGCCTTTGCACATCCAAGGAGTCTCAATATATAATCGAAATACATTTTTATTTTAACATTATAACTACTTAAGTATCAGATTATGAAAAACCACTTTAAAAAGAAAGCTTAGAAGTTAAGTACAAGTCCTATCTGCAGTTCATGGTTCCAGATGGCTCTGCAGAACCATTTATCAGGAAACATGTTCTTTTTTATCTGTTCTTAAAAACATACTTTTTTATCTGTTCTAACACTTGCTTATCAGACAGCACATTACACAGAATGTAGCACCACTGAAACCAATTAGTTTTGATTAGCTCTTCATTTTGTCCCCTGCCCCAGAGCACAGATTAGAGCAGCTGCCTACAATTTAGCCATGCCCGTTCTCCTTTTTGACCTAGCCTGCATGCCCTGGCATAGAACTGCAAAGATTTGGTGAAATCTTGGACAAATTATCAAATAACTGAGGACATTCATAGTAATGGAAGGCACTTCCAACGGAGAGTGTATTCACACCTGGGAAATGCAACAGGCTTTTTTATTTTTGCCTGACAAAGTCATAGGCAAACAGGATGGGGGGAGGGAGGTTACACCTGCATCTTTATTATGGCTTGCAAAAGTATTTAAATTGGGCTCAAGAAGCCAAGCAGTTTACAACAAAGTGAAACAATCAAGTATGCAAAGCTTCTAAGGGTAAAATTTTATACTGAGAATGGGGTGACATTACTAATTTGACAAGTTTTTAGAATTAGCAAAAATACCTGTATCTTTTCCTGAGTGGGGATTGGTGAGGAAAAAGGGCTGTGCAGCAAGAAAGTAACTAGTACAACAAAGTAGACTACAAATAGTAAAAACCACAGGAAAATACTTCTAGTTCCTTTTGCTGCATATATCAGTCCTTCTGCATCTATTTGCCAAGACATTATTTCAGTAATATGGAAGCTCTGCATTTCTCAATTCATACAAATGTTGGGCAGATGCCTTCGCTGCCAGGGGCATGCAACTCCCCTTGTCCTCTGCCTCACTGTTTCTCTAAATTAGACACCATCAACCACTGTAGAAGATTGCCCTATTTATACTTGGCTATTTAGAAAAGAAAACAAACCCCAGTTCAATCACACTCACCCCCTCTCCTCTTTGAACAAGTGAATCAATGTATTACATCAGTGTTGTAACATCTGCCTGTGGTTAAAGCGAGCTGCTCTTCTACTGCTGTACTATCAGCATGACAAACATGAAACTGGGCTGTATTCTGATCTGCAGCCTCTCTGCAAGGCTATTTGTTTCCAAAGTACAACAATTTACAATAGCAGATATGTGTTGTAACAACACAATTACAACCTCCTGTTGTAATAAGCTTATTGCTTATTTTTTCCAAGCTGTTGTTGCTGTGCAATCACAAAGGCAGAAAATGATATTAAATTGTCATTAGAATGACCTGACAGAATCCAAAATCTAAGCAGTAAAGTACAAGACCTATAGAAACGATAAATTCACAGTGAGACTGCATGCTGCACACCCAAGTAAGGCTTCCCATTGAGTGAAGAAGCCAGCCCAGGCTGAAATGCTCCATAATCCAGAAATCTGAGACTACCTAACTCAAATTACAAATAGATTTCTCTAGGTGCAACCAAACCTACACCACATACTGCAGAAAGTTGTGTTTATCTCATGATAAAAGCTGGACAGATCTACAGAGCTCCATCAAAGATACACAAAAACACCTTAAAATAAAGGATGCTTAGTTGCAAAAATAAATAGACACATTCTCCCTGAGTTCCCTGGTTTTCCTTCTCTTTATTGCATTCTCTGAAAGAAATGATATTTTCAGTGAGTCACCCTCAACTAGCAAGGCTAACCTGAATCATGTTTCATGCAATAAGCACAAAAATAACATATTAGAACAAAAGAAACCAAAAAAAACCACAGAAAAGAGCAGGCACACAGAAAGGGCAGACCTTTCTTCACAGTTCAGTATTAAAAGTGCTATTTAAGAGATGACTATAGCTTGCTTCCCTGTGACAAGACTGAAGAGCACAGAAGCTGTCTTGGAGCCACCCTAGGCTATGCCACTCTGGTACCTTTGCTCTTGTGTCTTTATTTACTTTACCACCTCCCAAATATATTCAAGTTTACAAAATTCTTAGAGCTTTATTTTTCCCCACACATTCTATGTAAATGCTTCATTCTCCAACTCGCACACTGGTGAAACAAAGGCAACAAATGTGGATGTGCAACTGTTTGCACTGGACTCCAGGTAACAAGCCTTCCCTCAGTAAAACACATTCTCATTCAAAGCACTGCAAAATCAGATGGGTGCAATTCACTAACACGAGTGAAAGGCATGCCTTTCTTCCTGAAGCAACATGTTTTTTCTGTAGCTCTAATAGTTTGTCACCCACTGCCCAACAGTTTGTCTTTGTTACCTACTCAGGCAACAAAAGAACGGGTGGTATCTGCTGCTCTGGAGTTTGCTGCGCTGAGCAGCTCCAGAACAGTTTCTCACGCAGGACTAGCACAGCCTTGCAGCAGCACAGGATTTACCCAGAACCACAGCAACCTTGTGAAACGCTTCCCATTTATCCCAATGGACAGCTCTGGCTGCCCTCGCAGCGCTCCGCCGCACCCGCGCAGGGAGGCGGGCAGGCCCGCCCGGGGGCCCGGCGGCACGCCAGCGCTGCCGCTACCCAGCCTGGCACGGCACAGCACGGCGCCAGCCACCCGGCGCAGCTGGGAGCGAAGGGGCTGGGGCACCTGCAGCGGCCGGGGACAGCGGAAACCCCGAGCCCCGAGGGATGCCGCAGCCCTGGGAGCGCCCGGTGGCAGGCACGCCAGGCACGGCAAACGGTTTTACCGGCGAGGATCCAGCGCATTCAGCTGCTCTCTCCGCGCAACAACAACCGCACACTCGTTGTCTTGCTCACGAAGGGCCCCCCAGCTCCTGGGCTAACCACGGGAGCACCCTTGCTCCCCAGCCCCCCCTGCGGTCAGGAACATCCAGCGCGCTCACCTGAACAACCGCTATTCCAGCTAACGCTGCCCCGCCAGCAGCAGCAGGTACCGGGCAAGCCTGGCCCCTGCGCGCCCTCTGTCACCGGCGGAGCCCCGTGCAGCGCAGCCCCGGACACCTCCCTCGGGCCGCTTCAGCACGCGCCGGGCCGGGGCTGCCGCACGCTCCCCCAGGCCGCCGCCGCAGCAGCAGCAGCCCTCGGCCACACGCCTCAAACGCCGCGCTCCCTCCTCACGACCCCCGTACCTGCCTCCAGCGGCTGCAGGCGCACGCAGGTCCAGAGGCACCCGAAAGCCACCGGGCTCGGAGCGGGCGCTCGTTACCCACCCGCCCGGGAGGCGGCCCCCATCCGCCGCGCCTGCGGTCCTGG
The DNA here is from genome assembly GCA_024733675.1 of Psilopsiagon aymara. Lineage (NCBI taxonomy): Eukaryota > Metazoa > Chordata > Aves > Psittaciformes > Psittacidae > Psilopsiagon > Psilopsiagon aymara. The sequence continues at coordinate 51 of JANRGW010046291.1, read as the reverse complement.
CGGAGGAGGGGCGGCGCTGGCCGAGGTGCACCGCGCGGAGCGGCCGGGAGG
>JANRGW010046289.1:0-41959 GCA_024733675.1 Psilopsiagon aymara | reverse complement strand
AGTAGCAGTAGTGGTTTGTGTTATACCTTAGTTATTAAACTGTTCTTATCTCAACCTGTGGGAGTTGCATTCTTTCACTTCTCCTTCCCATCCCTCCAGGAGCAGAGGAAAGAAAAAGGGGGAAGTGAGTGAACAAACTGCGTCGCTGATTTACGGCTTAAACCACGACAATATATTATAGACCAATTGTAAGGTATTCCAGCCAGTACAAGATGTATCTTCAAGGCACAGAAAATAGAGCCAATAGCCTCCTAAACGAATTTGCAAGGTTTTTGCTGGGACAACAGACTAATAAAATTAAACTTATATATTCTAGAGAAAAAACAATGGATGAGTAAGGGGAATTCTCATACAAGGATTTAAAAAATCTAGTGAAAAGGTACTCTCTGGTTTTCTAACACTAACATGAAACCACTTCAAAATATAATCATGCCTTTAAGAAAAATAGAATAATCATCCATGCTTGACCACACTTTAAAAACTTATGACGGGATTTGGCTTTGGATAAAAAGTAAATGCATCACCTTTTCAAGTTACCTTCCCCAGAAACTCCTGCAGAACTCGTATTATAACCTCAGTGAGAAAACAAGGTTTCATTTTGTCTGTGCGTGTGAAATGCTGCTAAATAAAAACAATAAAGGAAATAGGTATGAGCAGTGGTTGTCTCTCACCTGAACTGCTTAACTCTTAGCTACAGGAGTTGGATATAAATTGTACCAGCTATCAGTCACTGGGGCAGCGCCTGGCCATAGTTTAGAAGACAGTACATGATGTTTGATATTCCCAATATGTAGTCTGAACTAGACTACGCAATGTTTGGCTTCCTTCACACTCTATATCTCAGCAGGAATTTCAGAGCCTCAAGCACCCCTGCTTGCCCTCATGCCACATTGCAGAGCTTGCAAAAGATATTTTCAGTTTTATAGCATGAAAATACCAACCTAGCGGGCTGCCCTCATATTGTGAACTAAATTAAAAAAAAGCCACCAAAAAAAAAGCCACAAAACTATAACTATGCCCTGGGACCAAAAAAGCATGTTATGAAGCCCAGAAGAGATGCAAAGCAAAGCGAAATTTGGTTTCAGCCCAGAAATAACACTTGGCCACAAGGCCAGAGAAAGGTCCCTTATGTTTTATTTAGCAGTAGAGATGTAGTCATCACATCTGTCTAGCCTATCATCTCCTCAACGGTAGACAGTGGCAGATGTTAGGGACGAACGTGTGCAAAAAATTCTACAAGCACATCCTTCCAAATTCTAGCAGTCCTGTTTTACGATTTTCAGGTTCAGATGTTGAATCCAGATCACTGTGCTTGAGCTGAATTTGTTCAACCCTCTTTTCTGAACTAACATACAGTTTTGGCTTCCAGAATGTTTTATTACAAATAAGCTCTACAATTTAATATTTTCCTCTGTAGAAAAAAAAGTCCCCGTTTTATTAAAAATCTGCCTTTTAATCATTTCATTTGATAAACCCTTGGTTTTTCTTTTCACTGACGAGACTTTATCTGCAAAGCTTCTTCCCTCTGAAATTCTTCCATACTTTGGTACATACTTCCTAATATTTCTTGTCTTCCTTGGCACTATGTGGGCCTCCTGTGGACTTTAAATGCATGCATTAATCAAGATGTGGGTGCATCGTGCACAACATAGAACGACAATGCTCTTTTGCAATAAGTCTAATAATTCCTAACACTGCACTGCATTTTGACTGCTATTGAGTAAGGAGTTGATGATGCCAGCGAGTTATCACAAGGTCTCCAGGATTTCTTCTGGGACGTAATAGATAAATGACAGCTTAAATATGTACATATAGGAAGCATATCAACAAACTACCACCTGCTTTTACTGTCCATTTTGTAATAACCTGCAAAGCACATTCCCAGGAAAGTAATTATTAGGTTAAATATCATCTAACAGTACAAGAAGATTGTACACTTACCTGAAAAAAAAAGTGATTTTCCTCATGTTACTAACTTCATTGAACAAATACTTATCTCCAAGAACAACAAACATTTAGTTCATTAAATAGTTATGTTTCTAACACTTTCAAATTTACTATCCTGTGTCGTGCTGATGCCTTAAAACTGATTCTGCACTACTTGTATGTTATTTAAATCAAAAGCAGAATAACTTCGATAATATGGCTGGTCAACAGAATATGCAAGCTTCAACTTGCAAAATACACTAGTGGCTATTGAGAAGCACAATTCCCTGTCATTAATAATGCAGCTGCATTTGCACTTAAAACAGTACCATTTTCTGTCCCTTTTTGCACTTATGCAAATTACTTCATAAGCAACAAGACAATAATGGAGCACTCCTTTTTTGACTGGCTTTTGCTCTATGTCCCCTGGGACTGCACATGATAGATCTTTTGTCCCCTATAACTTACATTTAAAAAGCCAGCAATATGTTAAAAAGGAAAAAATATTTAAAAAACATTAATTTTTTTACAGGTGAAAAAAATGAAGATTTTTTCCTGTCACGTAATCAGCCTCCCCTGGCTACTGCTTTCTTTCTTTAGACTTAGACAACTTGACTAGCTCAAAAGAAAAATAAATAAATAAATAAATAAAAGCCAAAAAAATGCAGAAACAAAACCGAAAGGATTCCATGTTTCCATGTGGCAACAGTTTCCCAAACAGAGGACGAAAGAAGTCGCTATGGACCTATGCAGTGCATTCCTGATAGACAACAGTAATAAAAGATGCATTCAAAACAACTGAATAAAGACAGCATCCAACTTGTATAAAAAAAAAATCATAACATATTTTATTATTCATTAAATATATTCCTTATAATACTCTGTAATTTCCTATTTTGAAGCTATAATCCATATGTAAAATTAAAAGCAACTTTATAAAATTATAATTCCACCATAATTTTATTTCTCTTCTATTAAATTACATTCCATTGAGCAATAACTCTCTTTACATGTACTTAACTCATCTTAATATTATACAAGTTCTTTCAGGGGTTTTGTATCGTGTTTCTGGGATTTGATTTTATTAATTTCTAGTACAACCATTTTACAGAGTCTACAAAGAATAATTCACACAATGAGTTGGCACAGTAATGTGCCTTGCAATGAAAATAGATGATTTTTGGAGAGAGTGCATTCTGTGAGATGTGAACGTTATCATTGTCCTTACAGGGTCAATTGAATTTAAAACTTCTCATATTAACTCAAGCTAGTAAATGCACTTTAAAAGGCATTCCAAAGAACACAAGAAAGACTATTTGAAGCTTTCGGAAAATGTTGGTGACATTAATATGAAAAAATAGCTACAACTTTTCATATATTTGTTTCAGTACCCTGTTAAAACTATTAGTACTATTAGTTAAAACTATTAGTGCTGAAATATGTAAATACTGAATAAGATCAGAAATCAGCAAACACTTTTCTATGATTTTTCTAGGCAACTTTACTTGATCTCCAGATATATAAAGAATCAAGGCAAAAAGAGTTGGTTTTAGTCAGTCTTTCCCCACTCTTGGTTGTCTTATACAAATGGACAATTGGACTGCTATTTGCTCTTGCAACAGAATGATTTTTTGCTCTTTCAAAAAAAAGAAAAAAAAGAAGAGTGCATAGGCTTATCAGATATTTTTAATAAACAAAATAATGTTACAAAAGGAAATCAAAGCAAAGAGGAATTCAAGTGCTGAGGTCAATCTGATGTTTCCAATAAATGCTAAGTTTTATTTTAGTTCACAACCTAAGGAGAAACCCATTGCTTGTTTTTTTTCAAAAGAGGAAGTCATGCATACCTGAGGAGACTATTCACAGTCCTGCAAGTAAAGCAGAACCTGAGCTACTTCCAGGCTATGGACTACAGGTGGAGAGAAGCAGGATCTTCACTTTCATTTCTGGATCATTCTGTCAGTTGGTGTATGCCATTGTTACATACACACTGTTTGGATGAGTTGAATAGTTGCAATGTATTAAAAGCCCTTTTTTTTACTGACCTTAATGCATACTTTTTCTTGCTGTTTTAAACACTATATATCTAATTGAAGCAGAATTATTACAACAATTTTAAGCCATGTGAAGCTTATAAGGTACATAAGAGGATATTTTCAGTCTGCTGATGCTTAAAGCTACAACAGTATAACACACAGCACTGTTTTCGCTGACCACAAAAAATTACAGAGTTTTGTTGGAAAAAAAAAACAGCAACAAAAAATGCATCACAGTGGTGTATTTGGCAGCTAGAGACATAATCAGTGTGAAGCTCCCCTTTTACATTCAGCATGCCTGGAGCTTTTTGATCAGTGGAAAGTTAACAGTGAGGTTGTCACAAGCTTGTGCTTACTAGTTAAGAATTAATGCTAATCCTAGAGCTTTGCCATTAGGCTAAATGAAAGGCTGCACAAATGTACATCAAATGTTTCACAGAAAAAATGTTTGTACAACTTCCTCAAAAGAGAAGAGAGATTGTTTATTGCCACAAGCATTCATCTTCCTCTTCCTTCTAAAGACATATGTGCACAGCCCTTTGGGATGGACAATCATGAGCAGCCTGAGAGATACAGGCTCACATTTAAGACCAGGAAGAAAGAGACTTTAGTTAGCTACTACCTGTTTACGTAAAAACAGACACTATACTCCTCCTAAATGCTGAATCAAGTACCAACTTTCAGTTTTTCCCTAGGTGAAATGCTTAAATTATCTGATGCCCAGTTTAAAAATTTAATATTTATATACTGGCATCAAGCATTTCAAGGCATAGATTAATACCAGAAAAAACCTGCCCAGACATAATTACTATATTAAAAGACAGCAGGTAGCAAGTTATGGGAAGCATTTTTACTTAGAACACAGCAGAGGGTAAAATTAATTTCTCCGTTATCTTAAGCCAACCTGTTATTATAACACACTTCTGAGTTATGGGTACACTTATCAACATCATCAATTTTTTTCACTAGATTTCTTTTTTTTTCAGTCACAGAAATGTTAACTAGACCTCCTGGTGAGCATTAATCACAGTTACATTGTGCGCTTTTTCAAAGCCAAAGTTTATTACTCAGTAGTAGGAGTGAGAAAATTCATCAAGAGGAGTTTTTTGTTATTCTCTTTTCTCACCTCCTCCTTGTCTCTCCTCCCACTGCCTTCTCTCACCCTTCCCTCCCTCCAGGAAAGAATTACAAGCAAAATTCCACAAGTTCCTAATTAAATGGAACAGTGGTTGATCAGAATTAATTTTGAAATGTAATATTGTTGAAAACTTTTAGATGACTAAACACACCTAATTACCTATTTAGACATTTCTGAAGTTGATCATTTATTCTTTTCAGAACAAAGTCCACAGGAAAAATGTCTGACACAGTGCTCTGCATATTACTGACATATTCAGCACCTTGTTCCTGGTAGCAGACTAATTTAATATTCTTACAAGTTCCTAAGTATACTCAAAGGAGCGAGCACTTGGCAAACTTAAGTGTTGAAACAGCCAATAATCACATTGCAATATCATAAAAAGTATAACATCTGAAAATGTATAACATCTGAACACTTGAATTTGTCACTTTCTGTCTTAGACAAGCAAGTTATGAAGATAAAAGCAAAAGTAACCTAGCTCCTGCAATCTTGATCTATGGGGAACTCTCATTCATTTCATTAGCAGTTATGTGACCAGTAAAAGCCATAGAAAGAGAAGGAAGTGAACAAATCAAAACATTTTCAATGTCACCCGTAAGTTACAGCATTGTGATTTTGTCTAGGATTAGGATTTGCCAGTATTAGCTGTGATAAAAACTCAACTTACCTTGCATAACTATAACATTAAAGACCAGTTATTAATAATGAAAATACCATTGACATCTTAAACAGAAAGACAACAAAAGAGGAACAAATGCACCTCTGGAAGGAATTAACTACTTGTGAAGATGATTAAAGAAGTGGATGTGAAGCTTTTCATTAAAAACATTGAGATTGAACTTTCAATTATTGAAGTGCAGCTTATGATTTTTGGCTTGATTCATAAAGTCTGTAACTGAACAATAAAGTAGCACTAATGAAGACAAAGTAGAATTTAAAACCAGATTGCCGTCGTTAGAAAAGGGACAAACACGTTGTACATTAATTTGAAAATTTGAGGAAGTGAAACATCAATAAAGTCCCTGAAAAATATTAGCATTATCCATATTTTTCATTTCCCTGGTAATGTATGAAGGCCATTGACTTAGTGGCATATATTGGTGAGTGGCAAAAGTAATTATGTTATGAAATGTCATGTTGTTGAATTTCAGAGGGTTAGCTCCTGACTTTGCTGTAATTTTGTGGTTGTACCTGAGCAGCTTTGGGTGCTGCAGGCCCAGAGCAGGGTCCTCTAGGATCTATGGCTTGCATGCCTTATAACTATGGACAGAGCTGTACAGTAACTGTTTCAGGGTGGCACAGATGTGTTTCAAAGTATCCTGGCACAGGCTTCCTAAGGCCATTCCCAGAAATTTGCTGCTGTCAGCGAGTGCCTTCTAAGTCAATGCCTAGAGCTGGCACTGAAAGACTCATAATTGCAATGATTCAGCTTAGAGAGGAAACTCTTTGCCAGTTTTTCTACTTCTTTTAGAGAAAAAATGTTAGCATTCTTTAGCTTAACTTTATCATGTATAAATCAAATATTATGCCCTCCTTTAATAAAATGCTTTGAGATATACCAATGCACTCAACTATAGAAATGCATAACTATATTATGCAGGTTGCATGCTTGCATGAATTTCAGAGGTATCAGTGTGGAGATAAAAGGCTCACAGCACTGAAAACAGCAAGTCACATCTGTGGCCAAGGAGCCACTGTTATTGCATGCTTTAAATTTTAACAGTCATGAAAATTATAATGGGAGATCCAACAGGCTTTCAGGTAAACAGATATACTGATATTTAACTTTATTTAGCTTGTGTAATGTTAGGTCTGAATACAGTGTTTTTCTTCAGATTGTTGATATATGAATCTTTACAGCTAATCATTGTATAATTATTTATACAAAAAAAAAAAAAAAAACAAAAAACAAAAAAACCACCCTGCTACTTCTGTTTCTGTTTCCATATTTAAGCATGTGGATGCATAAACACATTCCTCAGAGAAAATCTTGTCACAGTACCAAACTCCATAGAAAATAAAGAAGAAAGATTCAAACAGGAGTTTAGATACTCATTTTAATCTGTCAGGAAATATAGCAATAATGAATTTGGAGGAAAAATATTTTCCCTTAGACATACTTTGCCTGATGCCTGAAAGATTTCCTGACATGATTATCTGAGATGGGCCAGATCCCAAAAAAACAAAAACCACAAAAAAACACTTCATGGCCAGCATGTGACAGAAAGTTAGAATAAGTTGCTATGGATTCTACTTCACTATTGCTCTTTATTGAAAGAAATTATTATCTTAGCTCAATTTTATTTCTTACTTTTACTTGTAATACTCAGACACTCAACAAGTTCAACAATGGCATGCTACAAGGCAGTAGTTTGAGGAGCATGATTATACCTTCATACAAATCAATAATTATCACTGAGAAGAAATTATTAATTCTCAGGACACCTTTTTCTCTTTTACTTTTTTATTCCAGAAAGATTGGAGAGCAATTATGTGCTTTAGACTTAAAGGGAGAAACATTACTTCCCTGCACAGTTAATCCAATAATATTTTTTAAATGAAGTAATTAAGGTAATAAAGTAATTAAAGTAATAAAGCATGTAAATGGGCATTAGAGAAATAAAACATTTTGAAAACCAGAATTTCCAGACTGGAAATTGAATGAAGTTAAGGATTGCTATCAAACATAATAAAAGACAGGTGTTTAACAATTAAAAGGGATGATAGCTGCAACTGGGGCAGCTGAAAGTGGTAAGAGAACAGCTGTTCCTGAAATTACTTCTATATTAGTTCTATATGAAGAAAGAATCTGTCTTCTCAATTGCTTTCCTGAAAATATTACAACTCTTAACTCATAAAGGAAATTGGAAGCTGATGATAATACCTTAATTAGTAGCTTCTCAATACTATGAATTTGTACAATAAAAATAATTTCTGAACATTTGTGCACTGGTCTTAAGCATCAGTGTGGTGGTTATTGCATAGTTTTTCATTAGACTGACTGAACATTGAAGAGTGCTTCTCAATGACAATGTTCTGAAGATATCATCATATCATAGAGGAAACAGAAAAAAAAAATATTTGCTAGAGAATCATCTGTTGACTTAAGAAATGTGTTTCCTCCTTCATTCTTTCTGGTCTAAGCAAGCCCTGATGATACAATATCTCAGTATTAGTTCCTTTTTCCGTGAGACACTTTAATGACCAGGTATTTTACATTATTTATTTTCCAAATGGTGAAACATTAAGAAGAATTATTTGCCACTCCAGCATTTCATAGCACTAAATGCATAAGGATGATTCACATTTTGTCAAGGTAGTTTGTGAGAGGTTGGCTAATGTCTATTGCCTACATTATGCACATCCAAACATACAACAGTTATAAAGTTAGATTTTCTTTTTAAGACAGCTTTTTTTTACACAGCTTGATTGAAAAGTCATTTTTGTACTTTTGATTGATTGCCTCAAACTTACCTGTAGCTTATGAGAATTTATCTTTTCTTTCTTCCTGTCTTCCTTTCTTCCTTACAATCTTCCTTTCTTCCTTTCTTCTTTTCTTTCCTTTCTTCCTTTCTTCTTTTCTTTCCTTCCTTTCTTTTTTTCTTTCCTTTCTTCCTCTCTTTCCTTTCTTTCTTTCTTCTTTCTGTTCTTCCTTCCTTTCCTCTCTTTATTTCTTCTTTTCTTTCCTTTCTTCTTTTCTTTCTTTCTTTCGTCTTTTCTTTCTTTTCTGTCTCTGCCCAGCCTGCTTTTTAAAAGTGTATGAACTCTACTTGCAGGACTGAGCAGACTGAGAAAAGGCTTGTGCTGATCTGTAATAACATGATTCATCACCCAAACATGAAATGAAAAAGTACAGATATTAGCTGTTGATTGTATTGGTTGCTCCAAAGAAGAGGCTTCACTGGGGCCACAGCAAATATTTATTGACTCTCCTGTGAGCTGATGTGGCCAAAATTACACCCCTAACCTGGGCAGAGGTCCCTACCAAAGCCCTGGCAACCATTTACCCCACACACACAGGTACACAGTCACTATGCATCCATGTCTTCACCACTCTTCAGTTGTGTTAGCATCATAAAGTTAATTCCTTTTACTAACTCTAATCTTTATACTCAGCCTATGAAGAAGTGGATATGCTTTTCTGTGGGTGTAAAGAACCTTGATGTGGAGGATTTCTCAGCTAGACCAGCTGCTGGGAGAACTTTGAGATAGCAGAGGAATGCTGCTGGGAAAGTTTTGGGGAGTATTGCAGGGAGAACTCAGCAAGATAAGAAGGAAGAAAGAAGCATCCAATCAAGGCAACTGCTGAGCAAGAGATCAACCAATGAAGAAGCAAAAGTACCCACGTGAGTGGTGTCAGCTAACCAATTGTATTAGCCACTCATACACGCGGGTACTTCGGATAGCCTTCATCAACCCTGGACCTTCTGGAAATAAACGATTTCGTTTCCTAACCAGAAACAGGGTCCGTGCCTTATTCTCCACACTTTTCCTCTGAATTCACTTGACATTCCTAGCACTTATCATAGAAACTGGAACAATTGTATATTGGGTATTTCCAGTCTTGAGTCAGGATGCATTTTGAAGTTACCTTAGTTATTTACATAGTTACTTCCTGCTTTTTTGTGTATGGCTGTTCAGAAATTTTAGAGAATTATCAGAAAACTATATCTGTATGTTTGTCAATTTTTTTTAGGCAGTTGGAGTTTATCAGACATACATGAATGAATTAGAGGGAAAAAATATCCATATGCAGTCTTAGCTTCTTGAAGTGAATTTTAGCTAAACTGAGGTTTCTATCTCAATTAGTCATTAGTTAGGTCTAATACAGCATGTGCGCCTAAAAAATCAGAGATTATAATGAATAGATTTTAGATACCTCAGGGGTGATTTAAGCTGATAAACCACAATGAACAAAATATTGTGAAAAAATATAATTTTTATGTCAATATTGGACTGTTTAATTTTTTAATTTTCTAAAATGAAATTGAAAGTTTCATTCTCAAAAAACCTGATCTGACGTTCAATCAACAAATGGTACCAAATCATCAGCTTCTAATGTCACTTTTTGAATGGGAGGATAAAGACAATGTTAAGATAACAGAATACAAGGGAAATGTCAGTTGGGAATAATCTGAGGCTGATGAATTTGTATAATGATTGAGGCAAAGCTTTAAAGTGAAATAGCTTTCTCAGTCTGCTTTGGCATTCAATGTCGTCAAACAAAATGTATAAGATTAAAAGGCCTTTTTGTTTTCAATAATTGATTTCACTAATAATTATTTAGAAATAACTGTTTACAGCAAAATGGCTGAATACTGTTTACATCATAATTAGAAATGTGATTTGGGACATAATTTTGAAATTTAGATGTGCACAAATTGTTCCAATAGCACAAAAAGTCTTAGTATGAAAGAAACTTGGCACTGAGATTAAATAATTGTATTTTCTAAGACTTCTACCTTAATAGTATAATTTAATAAGAGCAATTAATGTATTTCAGTGGTTCAAAACAAAGTATAAGTGACTAAAACAGTATATTTACATGAGCATGACCAATATGTTTGGCATTCTCTTCATATAATTAATAACACATTGAATATAAAAGTCTTTCCTGTAGCGACTACAATGTACTTTACTTTGCAGTTATTAATAAAAACAGATTTCCTGACACCATATGGACCAACAGATATCCCGAGATGAAAGTGTTAGTTCTTCTTGAATATAGATTTTCCTGGTTTTGTACCACTGACCTAAATGGGACGAAAAAAAATTTTCCATTTGCAATTATCCATACCTGATGAAATACAGTTTATTCCTATTCATACTGTCCTTCTCAGAATCAGGAATTGGTATGAGTGATCCCCAAACTATTTTTAAGACACATTACAGTCTGAATGCAATGAGAACAGGGCTTTTTAGCAGCTGTATTTCATTAAGGTGAGTTAAATGTTCTAATGGTTTCATATTGTTGCTTTCTCAGTGTACACAATAAAAGTGATTCTATGCCAGAACAATATTTATTTTGATTCACCAAGAGCCACTCACTTAGCAGCAGGAAGGTGCCTGTATGAGGTATTTGGAACAAAACTTACCTCTAGGGTTATGCTTTGTATGGGGAATATCTTAATTAAGTTCTATTGCAATATTGAAACTGGAGAATGAGGTTGTAGCCTGCTGTAGCATGAAAGCCTTTAATTTGCACACTTCTGTTCTATTGAATAATCAAGGAAAGTTTAATTGAGCACTCTGGAGCCCTAGGTGTCCAAAGCCTCTATGTACTTATATTGTGTTCTCTGTGCTGTTGTTTAACTGCACATAGTTATTTAGGAGCTCATTTGAGGCAATTAAAAACTGCAGCTGGGGTTTTGTTGGACTGGCAGTACTCAACCTGGTTCTGTAATTAGACTCAGATGGTTACCTTGCACCCAGTTTAGGCTAACACTATCGATGCTTTGTGTGTGTAACAGAAAAGGTTGGGATTTTTTTCAGTAAAAGGTTTTATTCTTACAAAGAAAAAGTAATGTATGCTTTACACTAGCCATAAAAATTGTTTCTCTGCTGCTGATAGCAATTCACACTAAGGTGACATTTAAAAAGAAACCCAGGTAGCTTATAGAAAATATTTTGGCACCTCTTGGGTTTTCTTAGTATAGGGCTAAATCTCATTTCAGATTCTTTGAAAAGCTTACTAGCCTCAAACTTCAATAACTTTAACCATTACCTGGGGCTCATAAAACCACAGAAGTGACATTTATCTGTCAGTAGTTGCCTAGATCTAAAAAGTAGGTCCTCAGGAGCCTATCTCTGCTGCTGGACATCCTCAGGGCTCTTGAATTACTTATGCAAACAGCTTCTGAGAAGCAAGTAGTCTGGCAGCTAAGCCTCTGTTTCCAGACCTGCCCACGAATCCCCGGGCAACACCCTGTTCATGGCCATCAAGATTATTTTACAATTATTTTCTGCAGGGATTTACAATCTATATATTGCTGTACCTGGTCTTCCTCAAGCAGCTGGGAAGCACAAAGAGAGAGGCATTCCAGGGATATCTGTGTTACCAGGTAGACAAGGGCCAGGGAGCCAGCTCAAGCACTGGGGCCTTGATCATTGAAACTAACCATTTATGCTCTGGCCATGCTTTGTACCATTGCATCTAACTCCCTTAAGGATAAATCTGCAACATAGTGGGCTAATCCTAAGTAGCCTAGAGGCAATCTTGCAAGACCAGGGATCAATTTTTGACCCAATAGTAACTGGCCATAGCCAGTGAGACCCTATTCATTGCACTGAGCTTCCTTCTAAATGCAGCTGGGGAAGGCAGACAGGTCTGTGTTGTCCTGCGATAGAAGTCAGAGATTTAATTCCCAGACCTACCCAAGGAGATATAGAACATTCTCAGCTCACAAATACAAGTTATTTTAAGGCAGAAATACCCTTCTAAAATTGCTTAGTAGGGTAAAAAAGCCCATACAATTAGAAAAACTGAAAGGAAGCACAAACCTGATTTTACAGTCTTGTGGTCTGTCCTTGAGTTGTCAAGCTTCAACTGGAACACAGGAGACACCAGCTTTAAACTGTGTTCCCGAATACTATGTATTTTAAATCATGTCCCCCAAATACTACATATTTTGTGTGAAGTAGAATAAATTCACTTGAGGAGATGCACTTAGAATAAGCTGTCTCCAAACACCACATAGGAGCAAATAGGGAACAGTTTTAGATGGCTGGGGTTTGGAGTCAAGAATCTACTCCAAATCAGTAAAAATTCTATCTAAAATCTAACTAAAAACCTGTTGTGCTTTACTGAAGAAAAGCCTGAGAGACCTACCCTCCTCTTTAATATTTTCTGGTGATCAGTTTCTGCATTCTCCTTCTCAACAGAATGACGTCTGCTAAACTCATCCTCAGAATCTGACTTTCCTCAGGCACGCTCACAGACGTCTATCTTGGATACTTCAAGTGGCAGAAAACCTGCTTACAGTAATTCAGTGCAATCCCATGCCTAACAACTCTGAGAAATTGAAGTAGTAAAGGTATATTTTTCCCCCATTTGGATTTACACAATACACTTCACAGAGTTAGCTAACCTGTACTAACTGCTATAGCAATGTCACTATATTGCTTTCCATAATATTGGTATAAGATATGTAGAAATTTCTAAAAAAAAAAACATCACAATGTCTATATCACATTAAGGTTTCTGCTTTTAGTTTTCAGAAGTGCATATATATAGGTCTATTAAAGGATGTGGATGACTATGTATAGCTAAACAAAGAGCAAAATGACAAGGAGAAATATAGTAAGAGCAACAGAAAAAAAATCTACTCCTAGTTGCAGATCTGATGTGTTCTGAAGAGAAATCTATATTGGGGGACTGAAAGAAAGAACAAGGCAGTTTGCAATAGTAGGACAGAAAGAGAAAAATAAATGAGAGGATTAATGAGGTTTCCCATAAAATATTTATTTTCCTGTAATGTACTGCAGCTATGGCTTACATCAGAAAGACAACTGGTATTAAAGCTCATTTTCTTTCTTGAAGAGGGTTAAGCTTTCTGTCCCATTTAGTTATTCCTTATGATACTGAAATCTGAAAGAAGAGCACACAAACTGATAATACTACTTGAAAGATAATATAAGAATAGTAAATGTCTCTAGTAAAGAAACTATAAAAGAAAAATATTTTTTAAAAATAATCTTCAGTGACCTAAAAGAATAAAATTTTTTTTCTTCCAAAAGCACAGAATTATTCCAAGTTCGTAGTACTGTAACTACAAATGTAACTTTGATTAATCCTTCTGCTCAATACTTTTTCTACCTTTTCTTTGAGAGGTTCATGTCAATCTCATCAGTTTTACAGCAGTTTTTTCCTCACACAAAATCTAAGAAAATTTTTATTATAGCTTTCATTTTAACGTAAATAAGTAAAAATTAAAAGAATTCTGAAGTGTTATTAAAACGGATACGTATATATCTACATGCACATTCTTCATGGCTTACTTAGTTATGTTAGCAGGGCTGAAGATACAGTAAAACTGAGCCAGGCCTAAAATCTTCCCAGATTGTGATCATTAACAAACTCATAAATCACCAATTTTTTAATTAACTTCATACTTCAACAGATTCAGATGTTTAAGTATTTACTGGGCACAGTGCAGAAATGTAACTAGAATTACACAACATCTTGGATTTAAAGATAACCAAAGAGAAGCCAATAAGAAACAAAATATTTCTATTGAAAATTTTCACAAAAGGAAATCTGACCTTCAGGGCAGCAGATTTGTCATTCAGCAGTATAATAGGAACCATGTGTATTTTTTAAATTGGCTTGTGACTCCTTTCCAATTTCCTGAAATTATGTTGATTGAGACAGTTAAGAGAATATAATCAAGCTTGGAATGGTAGCTGATAAATTACCTCTATTATTAATATATAACATTAGGTTTAAAATCTTAATTGAATAGACACAATTAAATGACAGTTCGTGTATGCTCTAGTGTTTCACCAATCAAAAGGGAATCTACCAAATGTGTTCAATGAAGGGGAACTTGTTTTGGGAAAAGATTAGCTCAATACTTTTTGAAAGTCTGTACAGTTTGAATTCGAACATCTTGAAAGTAGATGTTGCAAAACTTTAGCAGATTCAAAGTCCCTTTAACTACCAGTTAATATGCTTCTCATTCATTCCTTTCCCCTGCATCATATAACATCTTCATATTTTATTCCTGCTCACTTTTGGCCCGTACTTTGGACAAATGGGCTGTCCACTTTTGGACAGCCCATTAAATAAACCTGGACTTCTTTTAGTACTTAAGAAAAGCAAGCATTCTATGCATTCGTGCCCTTACAGTGGATTCAGAATTCATTGATACATATTCTTTAGTAAATGATGGGCATTGATTGATGATTGATATGCTAAAAACTGAAGAGGGAAAAAAGTGTAAGCCTTTCAATCTTATAAAAGAAATAGAATGCTAGTTCACATCAAAGTAACTGAACTGCTCAGGACAGCAGTCAAAAATTCTTAAACAACATATAATGAGTGCTAGGTAGAAACCAAAGAAATGTTGCAAAAAAGGTTGTCAGCATATCAACAGCCTTCTGATTTGCTACTTTTCGTTTGTGCTATAGAGAAGTTAGTCACCACTCCTATCTCAGCTCTGTTGCATCCATTCATCTCAGTTCACATCCTATCCTTCTCTGTCAGCACTGTGAATTTCAGGTTGAAAAAGTGTGTGACAGTGAATTCAAAAGATTGAATCTTTCACATAGGAGTTCAGAAACAACATAATTTTGTTTTTTGAAGGAGTCGCAGAATGAAATCTTACGACCTGCTCTGTGCAAGGGGTCAGGCTAGCTTCAGGCTAGCTGGCTTTAAAATCTATTATGCCGAAGATTCTTATTATCAGGCTACATTTGAGACAACATGCACAGTGCAGAGGTCAGAATTTTTTTCATCATAGCTTTTCTTTCCTTGGGTAAGAAAAATACTCTCAACTGCCATGAGTCAAATCCTGTACAAGATATTTGAAGACATAATCACCAGAAAGCCAAAACAGAACAAAGTCCCTAGTTTATCTTGAAGAGCTGTTGCTTTACAAACTCAATGGACAGCAGGCCAGGGAGCAGTCGCATCAGTATCATTAGTGTTCCCACAGGTGTACCTACAGTTGTACCTAGTGTGGTGGTAGGTAAGCTGTCCATGCACAGCCCTGCACACGCTGTGCGTAAGGCAGTGATGCCTGAGATCTGAGCAGATCTGTAGTTATTATCCCATTTCCAAACAGATAGGAGGTAGGTCAGCTCTGGTCCAGAAGACTATATTAACAGTAACTTTATATGCTTCCTCTTTGGGTGTGATGTCAATATTGATGGTTTTTGGTCATCTCAGAATAATCCCACACTCTTATTAAACTCACATCTGCCTTATACCTGCCCCCTATATAATATGTCACTCTTCACTCTGTAGAATAACTAGGATATCCTAAAAGACTGTATCATCAGAATGTGCTACAGGTAAGGTCTATGCAGGATCAGGAGACTATACTGCAATATTCACATTTTGAAATATACAGGAAGACAAATTTACATTTTAAAAACATTCCCAACCATGACTACAATTCTTATTCTGTGCTTTGGTATAACAGTAATGATTATCAAGAAAGTCATATCCCAAGAGAGAGTATTTAATAAGCACATTTTTCAGTTAGCAGTGTCTGCTGGAAATGAACAAGAAAAAGACAAGTCTTTGGGGAATGGCAAAATACAGGACTCCCTGTGTTTTCTTGTGATGAGCAGTCATCAAAGTTTAGATCTGTAATTGCACACATGTGACTGTGGGTGAATACACTATTATTTGACAAAACTAGAGAGTGTAGTAAGGTTGCAGTGTCAGAAAGAGTTGCTAAGACCAAAAAAAAAGGATGTTGCTGACGACAAGGCTAAAATTTTAAGCACTAACATGGAAGTCCAAAGTCCAGGAAGTATGATTAGCATAATAATGAACCAATTTTATCCCTTTTCTAATAATTTCCTAGGGTGCTTCTTTCTGCTTCATCTGAACAAAGTTTCTTGATATTTTCACATTGCCTTTAGAGGACTTCGGCAAGGGGTAGCTCATAAGATATACATCAGCACCTCATCTTCTCAGGCAGTCTGTAACAGGTGAATGACAGAAGTGGCAACCCAAAACCACCAAACAACCAAAGCTTAAATGGTTTTGTTTTTTTTTCCCAAAGCACAAACTTGTACAGAGTGCTCCTGGTCAACGTCTGATTATCCCCATCCCAATCTGTAGATTTACAGATGTAACTACAATGTAACAGATTTACAGATGTAACTACAGATGAATCTACACTGTTCAAATTGTTTTGTACTGCCTACATCAAATGTTTGTCTGATCAAGTGTCAAATGTGACAGAGAGAAGAGGAGCACTAGACCAGAGTGTTGGAGATACAGAAACTGAAGAGTTATGGGCCAGTCTGTACAGCCTGTAGTCATACAGTACATCTGTGATGGGTAGAAGAGGAGAGGTTTCCAAGGGACACAGTAAGAAAGAGTCACCTGTCTTGTTCTATTGATCCACATGTAGGGTAGAACAGGCAATAATAGTGTAAAGGAAACATAGCTCAATGAAGGTAAATAGTGTTTAGTGAGGAAATCTTCCATGTGGAAGAGGAGATGCATGCTTGCACGACATTAATAGACTCTTGTGACTCAGGAAGCATAAAATTTTTAGCTTTTATGTTGTAAGAAGTAATTTACCTATTTAAAGAAAACAAAGATGATAAACAAAGACTATCTTGCATAATACTGTATAGAAGAATGCATTTTGCTAGCACAAATAAGGCTAAACATCATCAAAACAATGCAACATATTTCCTTTGATTTAGAGTGTCAGTAACCTGATTCATTAACCGCATCTAATGCATGACCCTTCCCAACTTTTACTGCAATTATTTCAAGATTAAGGCTCCCTAAAGGTACACAATATGATAAACTACAATAATTACTCTAAAATATATGGTCTGAAGATATCCCACTGAACTACTGGTAATGTTTTATGGTCTGCTGGTAAGAGATGCAATTTAATTGCACTTTGGAACCATTCCTAAAGCTACAATCATCATGTCACAGAGTACCTGTAAAATGTCAAACTCTAATTATTTCCATGACAGTGTTTCTCAGATTTGACTCTGGTAATCCTTCACTCTGAAGATTTATCCACAGAAAATGAAACATCAAGTAAATTATGATCAGGTGTCATCTTTATCATGTGTCATTTTGTCTAAATTTTGCAGGAGTGTGAAACCAGAGAGGTGATCTGGTCTGTTATGGAGCTAATCATAATTCTCTTCATAATTATGTAGCTGTAGTTAGTTTAGAAAATTATGCCTGGGAGCTGATAGGTAGATACATACATAATAACTGTATTTATTTAGAGAAAACAATAAGCTCCTAACTATTTTAGCTCTGCGGTCAGTTTACAACCTGCTTTCCAATATTTTGACACCCATGGAACTGTACTGTTTTTAATGGAATAAAAGCATGTACTAGCATACGTTTGCTCAAATGAAGCCTACCTTTCTCAATTTCATCAGGAAATTAGAAAACAAAAAAAAAAAAAACAAGAAAAAAAACAAAACAAAATAAAAAAAAGATAACGAATCCAAACAAAACAGAAAAACCCAAACAAAAACAAATAACAAACAAAAAACAAACATGCACACCAAATAAGCTACTCTATGACTCCTATTGCTTTATCTCGAAGTCTAAGTTTGTAAACAAATTAATTCAGCCTATCCTCTTCAAGCAGATTCACTGTTTTTCTCCAAATACTTCTCTAACTGTTGTGGTGATGTTTCTGATGCTTTTTTCACAATTTGGAAGTTCCCCTGAGATTTCCCTTGTATCTCTTAGCTACACTTTGATCTTTTCCTCACAAGATTAGCTCTTCAGCTGGTGCCGCCGATTCATGCTGTGATTGTTTCTAGATACACTCCCAGCTGGTATCCAGGTGGATATTGTTCTTGGCAGTCCTAGAGGCACCTTACTCACACCACTGCAATTCAAACAGGAGCCTGAGGGCAGATCTTAGTTTGAAGTTCAGTGATTGTGAGACTGCATGAAGGTATTAGTCATTGCTATATTCGTGTCACATGCCTTCAAAAATCTGTACTCACAAGCACATATTATAAATTTAGAGCACACAAATAACAGCCCTAAAAGGCCTATAATCAGAAGAAATGAGGGAAGACAGGAAATATTTTCTAAAGGTCAGTGATAAAAAATTGTGGAAGAAAAGTACTAAGACTTCAGTGAAGGCAGCAATATTTTTTGTCTGAGAAGTGCAAAGTAGTGCGCATGGCTCTTGAATGAGCCACTGCCCGTGTACATACACTTTGCCCAGGACTGACTAAATCACAGGTCTCAAAGGACACAGAGATTTAGTCCCCTTCTTTAAAAGTGATGAAAACTACATGTAATTTGATTTTTAAGCTATTCTTCATGAATATTATATGAAGAATATTATATAGAAATGCAGAGGTCTTTACTACAGAGACATGCTTATAGCAGTTTACACAAACAGAGGTCCAAGAAGCTTCAGATGCAATTTCTATCGTATTTCTCATTGCATGTAATATAGCTTGGTTGCAAAGGCTTTAAAGTTAATTTCTATGTAAAGTTTTAGTAATCAAAAACAAGCAAAATAATCTCTTTGCAGGGCTTAATGCGTAGGTGTCACCTAAGGATTTTGAGTGCAACTTCTGCATTACTTGCTATTGCTCTAGGACTGGGAAACTGTTAAAAAGCAGCAACACCCAGGCTGACTCACCTGGGCCTTGCAGGAGATAAGAGTGGAGAAAGTAACCTGCTTCTGTATTCAACAGTGGCTTAGGCACTGCACAGGTCCATAGCGAACTCTACAGCAATAGAAATAGCAGAGCACAGAGAATTTTACTGCTGGGTGCATACTGGGTATTGAAGGTAGTGCAGATATTAAACAGGAATTTTGAGAATCTGCCCTTTGTTCATAAATTGTCTAAATTTTTTTTTTGTGATTCTTCTCCTTATTTTTTACCTATAACACTGTACAAAGACCTGGTCTTACTTTTTCATGTGCATATAGGGAGAGAGAAAGCAAATCAACACTCTCAGCTGTATAAAACAAATGGCTTTATTATCCTTTTATGGGTGAGCTACTATTGTAAACCTTAAAGAAAACCAATTAAAACCAGTTTTAAGCAACAGGAGCATGTTGCAAGACAAAAGGATATGTCACCAAAAAGTGTTCTGTAATGTAATATTAAGCTCTAGAATTTACAGGTGTTTTCTTCCTTGTGGTGTTTTTCAATACACTTTTATTGCAGGCTCTAAATTACACTTTCACAGAAAAAATCTCTCTTTAAACATTTAGGTCAGAATTGTTCAGATCTTTTCACACCGAATCAGTCAGTTTTAAAGCTAGCACAATCCTTGGCAGGCTTGTAAATCTCTCAAAAGATCTTATCCAATTACCCTTCATGGTCCACAGGCTACTACGGCATGACTGTTTCATTCTATGTGAGGAATTAAGTGCTCATGAAAGCTTAGGAACCAATGAAGTTGAAAAGTAAGACAGCACATTTTTCTACAGTTCAGATACTATGGCTATATCTACAGAGACTGTGTAGAAATCTATAAAGAAATTCAGTCATGGTCAAGAACATCACCAGTCCTCTGAGACCACAAGAACAGTAAGATCAGAAATTTTTAGTTTGTTTCTTTATAAAAGAAAACCAGTTACGTTAATATTGTAAACTTCTGCCTATACATTTCAGTTCTCAAATCTTGCCTTGGACCACAAAATATATTTAATTTAATCTGTATCTATCATAAACCTTGGTCTTTTTTATATGTAATATATCTTCTTCAGGAAATGTAGCAAAAATTCAAAGACATCTTAGGTTTTTAATATGAAAAGGAATATAGTGAAGAGTGATTTCTTAATAAAGTACTTTTTTTGTTATTTTATATACAGAACATTTTTATTAACTAAGGGAATATAAAAGATAAATACTTATGAAGACTTTTGTTAATATCAGAAAGAAATTTGTATCACAGTAGTTTTTAAACTGCAGTATTTATTCTAGTGACACATAAACTTCAATCACCAGGCTATAGCAGAAAGGAAAGAAAAATCACTAAATCAATTTCACATGTGGCATAAAAAATATTATCTCATCTCACTCTGTTGGTCAGGATTATTAGAAAAATGCCCCTTCAAAAACATTACATGGTTAATAAAATCACAGTTAAGAACAATGAGAAAATGCATGCTGTTTCCTTGAAGGACAGCTTGAAAAACTCTTTTCTTTGTAATGCAAAAAAAAAGGATATTGCAGTGAGAGAAATCCAGCTGCATCTTGAACCTATGTTAGTGACTGGTAACTAATTGACATACTGTGAATTCCCAAAAGTTATATATATACACACATATTAATATATACATATTCATTTTGTTGGTACATATATATATGCTCATTTTTTTCCCCACTTCACAGTGAGAAGGACCTTTCATTTCTCCACTGAAGATCCGAAGAATTACATTGCAATCAACTGCTACTCCAAGCCCTTTCTATGTCTGATTTTCAATTGTGTCTTTTGTAATTATTCATTTATGTTGGTGCAAAACAGAAGGATCTTGAAATGTTAAACTTCACACAGTTGAACTAACTGAAAAGCAATCAAGTCAAGCAGAATTAGGTCCTTGTTAGCTCAGTTGTTTCTAATACACTTCCATTCTGAATAGGGAAATTAAGTTAAAAGGAATTTTCACATGCAGCTTTTAAAAACCTTTCAATTTTATTACTTGTGTACTTCATTGTGTTGTTACCTCAACAGAACTTGTATTCATTTGAAACAAAAATGTGACATGGAGGAAACAAAATAAAAGCTTAATATGATCGCGAAGTCTATAATTGGAGTTTTACATAGGTAAGGAAAAAGCTGTTAGTAATTAAAAAAAAAAAATTAAAATAAATAATAATTAAAAATATTATTGAGATGGTGGAGTTTTGGTAGAGTTCAACCTTTCTGTGACTTTCATGTTTATAAATTAAAAAAAGTATTCCATTTAGTGAAATTTTGTCCAGTCCAGATTCCAGAGAGCTTGTCAATGTCATGTCTCCCAAGACTAAATTGCGTTTTTAAGCTCATATGTCAAATACATAGAAGGTCACTGCTTTGTTTCCAGTAAGAAATTGCTTATTATTTAAAAGGAAGTTTCCAGATCTAGTGGGAGAATAGTGCTGCATTCTGAAGAGAGGAAAGTACATTACTAATTCTGTTGCTTATGGTTACTTCACAAAATTACAAATTACAACACAGAGCTAGAATGAAGTAGGCAGGTTCTTTTCTACATGTTTTATTTGCCAGTGTTGTGCTTTACACTTTGAATAACCACCTTAAGCTGCTGAAAGTTGCGTAGAGGTTGATTTGCATATGGTGCTTAAGTATAACCTTGGAACTTTTGTCCTGACCAAATCAGAAGAACAAAATGGATTAAAGAAATCTACATGGAAACACTAGACATATATCATAAATCTGGTGCTCATCAACTAGATGAGGTACATGAACTTCTGAATACAATGGCACTTCGTTGAAATCACTTGCAAAAAGATTTCACCTCAGCTAGTGATGTGTGTTACAGCAGGATCAAGAATTATGTGTATGATAAAGGTAATCAAAGTCTGGTAAAATCTGTGGTTTATTAAAGAAAAAGAAAATGAAGAAACATACTTCACTTTATGGATTCAGAAAGGAGCACAATTTTAAAGAAGGAACAAAAACTACAAATACTTCTCTAAAAATAATATACTCGTGCTTTTGTTCCTCTTTTATTTCTATACATTTTTACTTGGGGGAAAAAAAAAAAAAGATCAATAACTGCGCTCCATGAAAATTTCCTCAACATTTTTCATGGAGTTGATTGCTGGCAGATTATTTGAATAATTATTTAAGAGAAATAACTGAAGATCAAACAATCAGCTTGATATTGACTTTATTGCAATTCATAAACTTCATTCCATGTCTTGCATTTTGAAGGCCAGATATAACAACAGTTGCCTCTCCTCTGACCAGAAATCTCAGTAATGAGTCAACCAACCTTGCCCAATATGCTCTATTACAGAAAGAAGCACTTCCATGAATCTGAGATTAGGTCTCTTGATCTTGTAACTCATTTTACTGCCGTCTGTCCTGGTAACTGCCTCAGTGCTTCTCCAAGTTTAAAATTTTAGCAGACTTTTACTAACTGAGAAGTAGTTTGCTGAAATCAGATATATCCAATGGAAGTTTTTAGTAGAGTTCTTTTACCTACTAAGGCATGCCATATCATGAAAGATTGCAAAATGGCTATATGAAGGCTTTGCTGACTTCCTTAAGCATCTTTTCTTCCTCTTTTTTAAGTTTGGACTTGGTTCTCAATACAGTGGATCAGCTCAGGTTATTTGAAAAAACTTCTCAATTTATTCAGAAAATGTGGTAATCTTTGAGGTATTTTCGAATATATTAGTCATTTTATTTCTGTCGTCTAAGGCTATGAATATTATGATTGAAATCTAGAACAGTTCATAGAGAAAGCCATCAGAATGAAGTGAGAAACTTGATATTCTAGGTACAGAAAAAGAACAAAAGTTTTCAATACTGCAGACTGTCAAGTGATTTGAGTAAATAGGGAGGCCTCAAGTGGAAAGAAATCTTTTGCCTACATCTTTTTTCCACAGTCATTCTAGTCTCCTTAAAATTTGCCTATGTTAAGAGATTTACAGTGCTCAGCTTTCTGACTTGGGCTATGCAGATGGCAAGATGAAGTCAACAATTACTAGATACAGTTTTGGGTAATAGCTTTTACTGTTATTTCATGTCTTCCTCTTCTCTTCATTGGGCACTGCATGAACACTTACTATGCTGCTTTTCTGCAATTAAAAAGATCATACGTCCTCAGATCACTAATACTTGATGTAAAATCAAGTACCATACTGAAGATCATATGGCCATGTCAGTCATAAATATGGAAAGTGTCTGCTTTTACTGTTAGCTTTTGCTAACAACTTTAATCACTTGGAGTCTATGTTTTTATTCTACTGTGGTCTCACATCAGTGCTGATGAAAATGTATAAACAGCAAGCTCAAGCTACATGCAGGTATCTGTATGTCATGGGAAATGCTTTACACCTTGAAGGATTAGTCACTTTGAATAGGGAATGCTTGAAACAAGCAGAGGCATATCTGGCCAAGCAAATGGGAATTACTGCTGTTCCATATATAATTCAGATCGTTTTTTGAGCTAGTCCAACTTGCAAGTGGCTATTTACAGCTTTAGAAGCATTCAGTGATGGCTGAGTTTTTGGAAGACCTATTCGCATGATCCCTGGCCCAGTGAAACACCAATCACTCCTGAATAATTTCTGCAGTGTGAGCATTCACTGTGAAAACGAACTGAGATGATCAGGTTATTCCCCAGACACTGCTCAAGAGGTAGAAAACTTTTTTTTCACACCTTCTACAATTTCAGACTGAGCACCTGTCAAACTTTATTGTCAAGTTTAAATTAATTTTAAGATAAAAAAGCATTTCACATTCTGCCAAAGCTATGAATGACTTCAGTAATTACTCTATTGGTTTGTATTGCTTCATTTCATCTGTCTTTTTGATTGATTAAACTATGACTAATACAAAATAGAGTAAAATTTATAAAATGTCAAACAGCTTTTAAATAAGATCATTCAGGTGAATTCAAGATCATTAATTTATTATTTTTTTTTTAATTTATTTTGGACTTGTTGTCTGCAGGGCTGTTTCTCTCACATTTTTCTCACTCCTTTCTCTGAAAGCTGCTGCCCAGCACCAGTCCAGCTTTGGCAAATGGTGGGTTCACTTTGGAGCTGGCTGGAATTGACTGTGTCTGACATGAGGGCAGCCCCCCATCTCCTGTCACAGAGGCCTACTCTATAGACCTCTGCTACCAAAACCTTTCCATGTATACCAGACACACTCTTCCCAACACACTCTACACAGGAGACCAATATCCTTCTTTGTTATATGAACATGTTGTGAGCTCATGTGCAGCTTGCTGGCAACCAGGATGCCCAGATTCTTCTCTGCAAAGCCGCTTTCTAGCCAGCCAGCCCCAGCACCCTGGTTCATGGGATTATTCCTTCCCAGATGCAAGACTTCTGTGAGAACCTGGGCATTGAGCTGGTCACAAACAGTGCTTATATTCCATAGTGTAAGTCAGAGACAAGAAACTGAGCTTGTCTCAGGCACCATTTGCATTTGACCATGGGAGGTCTTGAGCATAAACAAAACAAATAAGAAGGATGTTGAAGCAAATAACATGGATGCTGACTACCAATACTGCGTAGATAGGATTGTTCTGATTCCCACTTTCAAAGCTGATAAGCATTCGCAGAAATATGAAAGGATGACGAGGTGACCCAGAGGATGGAATCAAAAAGTAGGAATCATGATATAAAGGACAATGAGGGATAATGACAACCTAGAGGACCCTTAGGGAACCCCAGATTTGGAACTGTGCATGTGCTTACTAAACTACGACCACCATCATAACAATGCTTCTCTATGTGTTGTGTGCAATTATGGATAACACACCAGAAGAATATGAACATAAAAGTGTAGGACTCAGGTCAGTGGGAGAGCTCCCACCACAGACAATACCTTGAGTGAAGAGGACCAAAGAGAAGAGATGTTGCTGGATCCACAGGTGGTGACATTTTTTCTCTCTCTTTCTCTCCCTTTCTTTCTCTCTACTCCTTGCCACTCTTTTTCATTGCATATTGACTCAATCTGAGTAAAAATGTGTAGTACAGAACTTGCTGAGCCAGTTAAAGTAATCATTGTTGAGTTATTATATCTAGCTACTTGCCTCGTATTTTTTACTAATAAAACATAAAACTGGTTGGTTGTTGTTTCACCTTAATTCAGTACAAGGGTATCAAGAACTTGGTCATTGGTCCAAGGGAAGGGAGGCCATCTTAAAAGACTCTTTTGAGGTCTGACAACTTCATGCTTGTCTTTGTTGAACTTCATGAGGTTAATATCTGCCCATTTCTCCAGCCACTCTAATTTCCCTCTTGATGGCAACACAACCATACTCTAAATCAATCAGTCTCCCCAGCTTTGTACCATCTGGAAATCTTGCTAAGAATATACATGGTCACATCACCCGGGTCATGTAGCAAACACTTACTACATCACTCACAATGGTCTGCTCACTTAATCCTGACCCCAGTTTGTCAGGTGGATCCTGTCTCTAATAAGCAGTCCTCAAACCTGAAACATGGTTTGAAGTTTCCATGGTCACACAAGAATAAATCCCTATTGCTGACACTTGCTGCATAACCAGATGAACATGCAGGATCCATCCATTTCTCAATAAGCTTCCTGCCTCACCAGGAAGACTGAGAAGAATACGAAAGTTCCTTAACAAGAAAAGCACTACTACAATTAAGGAGGCAGAGATTTTAATCTGAGTTGCGAAGCTGCAAATCTCATTTCAATATGTGTTTTTGAATTATGCTATTGTAAATCAGAATTTGCCTGTGTCACTTCATATTTTAGCAACATTAAAAAGATACCTTACCAACATCCATAATATCTTTAAATATTTTAATAAAGGTAAAATAGTATCAAAATACTAAAATCTGTCTCTGTGATCACTTTAAGATATTTGACTTCACAGTAAGGATCAGTGTTACTTAAAGGGAAAAATATGTATGACACAATTTATCTTTTTGAAAAAATGTTATTTCAAAAGAGTTATCAAAAAAGAAACAAGCCAAAATTAAAACATGTCAGAGAGAAAAACATAGAGGCAAAATAAGCTCTAAGACATGGAAAGGGTGAAAAAAACTTATTTGAATTTTACTAGTATGGTGATCAACTGAGGTTTCCAAAGCCAGAGAAGTAAGTAAGCAAGACACTATTTGAATAATGAAAATAAATAGTACTCTGAAAAGGAGTATCTCTTTTATTCCTAGAAGTTAAAGGGAAACTGATGGTTTTAATATTTATCTCCATGACAGTTAGACTTTAAATTCTTTATCACTTATTCTGAGTTCCCTGCTATCATTTTTATTTTTGGATAAATATACATACAGCTTGGATTTACTTATGTATATGTGCAAATTTATATTAAAAAACAGAAAATATACACTTTCTTTAAACTGGACAGAAAAATATCGTTGTGAGGAATTCAGGAAGATTTTTCTAAGTAATAATTTTACTTTTTTGGTACTATTCTACTGATGAGTTTAACCATGATGAGTGCAAGGTCCTACACCTGGGTTGGAGCAATCCCAGGCACAGCTATAAGTTGGGCAGAGAAGAAATTCAGAGCAGCCCTGAGGAGAAGGACTTGGGGGTGTTGGTCAATGAAAAATTGAACATGAGCTGGCAGTGTGTGCTCACAGCCCAGAAAGCCAACTGTATCCTGGGATGCATCAAAAGGAGCGTGACCAGCAGGTCGAGGGAGGTGATCCTGCCCCTCTATTCCGGTCTTGTGAAACATGGAAGATAAATGTTCAATATCTTTGGAAAATAGGCATTTATTGTGGCTAGCAAGGTAAATGCTGGTCTATTTCATATCAGGAATTTGCAGCTTCTAGTGTCTAATGATATTCACACATGAATGCATACAAAAAAAAAATAAAAACAAAACAAAAAAAAAGGAGGGGGGATGTAAAGGTAGAGACAATATCTCTGTGATCTTACAAATTCTAATCACTACGCTTCTCAGTATACAATTATTTGTAGTAAAGTAGTGTCTAAAATCTCCAAGGGGTTATGAAAGAAGCAGTCCATTGTGTCAGGAGCTGTCAAGTTCAAAACAAAATGCAGCCACCACTCCAGAGAATTTTTCGTTACGAAGGTTAGATCAATAATCTTTAATCTACTGCTCTTACCTTAATAATTCTGTTGAAAACATACAAAGAGCAATTATGTACTTACAGTAACAGAATTAAACTGTCTAAGCTAAAGTATGCTGTGGCATGCCAATCATTTCTCCCAACAAAGAAATAACCCACTGCTGGAGTTTCACCTGTGATCCAGGAAATGACTATCAAAAAATGAGGCACTGAATATAATACATCACAGAGGACAGAAGAGTCATCCAGAAAAGGACACCTAAGAAAACACAGATGAACCTCACCAGAGATCATCACCTTCACCTGTTCTGATGAACTTTCCTCCTTAACCTATTTTATCCTTGGATAACTTGTTTTATTCCCCACTGGACTTAAAAGAAATCAGTCTCTAGCCAGTATTAAAAAAGAAATGTGAATTGTTCAGTTACTTGAAAGTCCTGAAATTGCAACTGTCACATTGGGTGTAAGGAGAATAAAACCTATTCTTTCAGTGACTACTTCAGTAGGACAAATTTTCACATTTTCACATTAAGATTTTTAAAATTCATCATTTTACAAAGTGCTAACACTATCAGTTACTTCTTTATGTGATCTTTTTCAGATTACCTGAGATCATCTCTAAATAGTACAAGAAAAATAGTTACTAAATAATATATTCCCTTTCTCAGGACAAAACACTGTCACATCTCAGATTATTTGATATTAATCGTCTCTTCTAGTTTTCTGTACATAATTGAGACAGTGGCATAGAACAAGGTAATAGCATTTTACTTGCCCTAAATTTTTTACTTAGCTCCAGAATTTTTCTTGGGTAAGCTGCAAACATTTCAAATTCACAGGAATAGAAAATACCCTTATTTTTAAGAAGGCTATAAAAGCCATATTCAGATTTCATCAAAATTGACAGGACTTTTTCCATTGACTTTAATGGAAAACAGATTATGCAGAGGAGCAGGTTATGCAGATTTGCAAGATGTACCATACCCTTTCCAAGCACATAAGATAGCACTATTTCGGAGAAATTCTCCTAAACTAGAGGGCATATGGTCTGAGAATGTGTTTGCCTTTCCAGAGAGAAGTAGTGGCAAAGACAGCTCATACATGGCCAGTTGCAATCATGACTTAAACCTGTGGTTACCCTTGAAGCATGATTTTGCTTGCTCATTATTCTTGTGATAATCCACCCTTAATTCCATATATGTGAATATTTCAATGGTCTTTAAATATTTCGAATTACCAGAATTGGACATTGGGAAGTTCATGGATTTTAAGTCTGGAGATGATATCTGAATACAACTTTGACTTTTTGGCAGCTTTAGACCACAAATCTTCACCTACTTATTACTGATCATAATAACCTGCCTTCATTATATTGTTTCTTTGGAAGTTCATTCTAGTATTCGTCTACTCATATGGAAATATTCTGCTTATCCTTTCCTTTAGGTTTTCCTGATCATCTCCAATATGAGATTGCAAAGTATGTCACGGTGAACAGTGCTGGGTGAGCACTGTTCACCTGTGTGGGTGAGTAGTGCCAAGCATGGTATCCATGGTTAGCACTGCTGCAAGTGTACTTGTTACTGTATAACCAATGATAAAAATTAAAGCTTTGTCATAGTGTGTGGGCTACTTCCAATACCCTTACTGCAGTCTTTTGGAGGGTTAACTGAAGACAAAGTTACCTAATTTAGCACAATGAAACTGTGGGTGTGCTCATTTCTTAGTGCTGAGCACCCTCACTTAGGCTATTTCACTGAACACAGCTGCATTCAGGGTTGCTTGTGATCAGACCAGTTCTGGAGAGGTCAAACACTCAGCTGCAGTGTCAGCTTTTGAAATTGAAAGTGCAAGGGAAACCCCAGGGAGTCAGGACTCTCCCGCAGGGAAGGTAGCAAAATGGCCTTTGCTCTATATGCACTATCATTTGATTATCGTTACTTTTGTTCTCTTATTTCTGGGCCTGTTCCTACCCACCTCCACAGAGAAAACTGGCCTGGAGTCAAAGAACTTATGGCCTTTCCGGACCGACAGGTTTAGGCATATGCTTTCTTAATGGAGTGAAAGGAAATGATCTTGCTTTGCATCAGAGTGATGTTTTCTGTTATCGCAGAATCACAGAATGGTTAGGGTTGGAAAGGACCTATGCAGTTTATTTTATTTTCCTTAAGAATATATTAAGACAGCAATGAAGGAAGATGAGGAAGAGTAGAATGTTCAAAAAAAAAATCAATTCTTTGGATAATGTGTAAATTCATTACTTTCAGGAACTGCAGATAGTCTGTAAAATAGAATACATCTAAAAAAGATAACCGTACTAAGACATATTAGGGAAGTTTTTATTAAGCTTAATGATCCACAAATATAGTTGTGTGACAGTATTTTAACTGAGATTTATTTGTCATTAATTTGAGTTAAATTTTCTATTACCTTTGTAAAAACCGATAATAAACACTCACAAAGGGACAAGCCACTAAGCCTCCTTGAACCCGGTATTTTAGAAAGGGTAGCCTTACAGCAAACTGGTAAAGTAAAAAATGGTAAACCATACTAGTATAGATTATTAAATGACAGTGATTCAAAAAAGGTTGCTGAAAAATTCATTTTGATTTGCTGGAAATCCTGAAGAGTTTTACTACATATGCTGAGTTTCTGAAAAAGTCTATATTCCTCAGGGAAAAAAAGTGCACAGAGGAAAGGGGGGTTATCTTAATGTAGATCTTAAACTGGTTTACCTACAAAGCAAAAGGTTTGCTTTGTTCCTGGAAGCTAAGCATGAGTGTGGTAGGGTTTTTGTTCCTAAGTGTAGTCTGGAAGAGGTAGGATAAAAATATAAGAATTAAAAAAAAAATAAAATCTATTCTTCCTAAGTTCACTAATAATTCTTTTTTGCAGTTAGAATTATGCTTTAGAAAAAATTAAAAGCATAATTCACCTCTGCAACTGGGCAGAACTCTGTACATAAAACAGGGGGAAATTCATAGCTCATCTATGGAGGGAGTGCCAGAGGCTAAAGAGTGCATTTTGGGAATCTCTTGGCCTTGGCTCCTCTCTGACATGCAGGAATAAGCAGGAGATGGGATGTCCAAGGAAGCCAGTAAGGTAGAATCCAAGTTTTTTTGTCTTTGCTCCCCCAAAGCAGGAAAGTTTCAAAGGCATCCATCATCACAAATCCTGTTTCCAAAATCAATATGAGAGGGTGACACCACAAAGACCCCAAGAGGTTTTAATCTGAGTCATGTATGAGCCAACAGCACATATTTGGAAATGGAAAACTGCACCTTGAAAACAAATTTCTTACATTTTTTCAGCTGCCAATCCTTTAAAACAATGACATTGTTTCTGACCTCAAGTAAAAGCATCTTGAAAGTGAAGTTGACCTTAGAATAGCATAGAAGACCCAATTAGCAAGGTATAAGCCACCTGTTCTGACATGACAAATCTAAAGGAAAACTTCTATGTGTCAGTTCATCACCGCATGTGCCCCTTTTACCAAATGAGAGAAGTAAGCATTTTCAGGAAGTGATACATCTAATTTTAAGACAGATGTGTAAAATAGATGTACTGCCTTTTCGAGATGACATATTTTCTCTCCATTGATCACTAAGGTGACCTAGGATGAACTAGATCATGTTTTGATGGCTGCTTTGTAGGTGAATTGAGAAGAAATGTTTCTTAGGTTAGGTTTTTGCCATTTCTGTCTGAAATAAAATGTTCCAGTCCTCCCAGTCACAGAGGAGTCATGAGAAATATTTTTCTTTAAGACTTACAGTTCTCTTTCCTGGCAATATTTTTAAATGTCCACTTGCCATTTAGGAATCAGATCACATAAATTACAGGAAATATAATGAAAATCCTTTAAAATAATTGAAAACAAAGAAACATAGCAATATCATTCACCCAAAGACCACACTTTTCTCAGCAATATTAAAAACCTCTCCCTACCTTTTTTTTTTCCACGAATATACTAACATTTTCAGAAGACCAACTGCGACAGTCTCCTAAGATATTTCATTTGTTTCACTCATTCATTTCAGAAAACTTAAAGGACTTTTGTCAGGATGCTGTGTCTTCATTTCCCAAGAAAAAACTATACAAATAATAACAAGTCACACTGAATAGAACATTCGTTTACAACCATGATTGATTTACTAAAAAATCCACTTTATTAGAAAAGCATGATTTCCAAAACCAGGAAATGTGCAATATATACTATATGTATGCATTTTCCTCCATTAATTTCTTTGCTAAAATGTAAATGGTGGTCAAAGAGTGTCAAGGAACATTTTTGTTTGGTTGTTATGTTTTTTTTCCATAAGTTGCTGAAAGAGCAGCTGTGGAAACTAAGCTAACATCAGCTCATTTTTCTTGTTAGTGTAATGGGGCATGCTCATTTTTTTCTGGGATAAAGTTAATTTTCTCCATAGTAACTGGTATGGAGCGATGTCTTGGATTTATGCTGAAAACAGTGCTGATAACAGAGGAATGCTTTTGTTACCACTGTTCAGTGCTTACATAGAGTCAAGGCCATTTTTGCTTCTCACATCACCCACCAGTGAGGAGTCTGGGGATGCACAAGAAGTTGGGAAGGGATACAGCTGGGACAACTGACCCAAACTGATCAAAAGGATATTCCATACGATGTGGCATCATGCTCAGCATATAAAGCTGGGGTAAGAAGGGGAGATATTTGAAGTGACTACATTTGTCTTCCCAAGTAACCACTACCAGTGATGGAACCTTGCTTTCCTGGAGACGACTGATACCTGAGTGCTGATGGGAAGTAGTGAAAGAATTCCTTGTTTTCTTTGCTTCTGTTTGTGCAGATTCAAACTCCCTTCATATCAACCCACAAGAGTTTTTCTCATTTTTACTCTTCTGATTCTCTCCCCCATCCCACCGTCAGGAAGTAAGCAAGCAGCTGTGGGGGGCTTAGTTGCTGTCTGTGGCTAAATGGGGCTTTATGGCCCTGTGTGGAATACAGTGGCTTTAACCACGTTTTAGTTCCCACACTCTTGATTCTATCATCTTGTTCCACACTGGGGTAAAGAGAAAAATAAGTTAAAACACAATTCTTGGTATTTTTGTTTTGTTGAAAATGACACTTTCAAAGTGATCCTACTTCTTATCTGAAACTGCTTCTTTTGAAATCCTAGTATCTGGTGCTAGAGCAAGTTACAGCAAAGGAAAGCGTCTTTTAGGAAGTCAGAGGAGTTTTAGACTCTCTTTTTCAAAAGTAGTTGCTAGTTGCTGAATCTCACAGGCACTTCAAAGTCAGGTGAACTCAAATGACACTTTCAGTAAACAAAATACAAACTTACCATAAACTGGGACCATGAAGACCTTTTCTGATAGCATTATGCTTGAGATAGAGGTGCACCAAAACAAAATAAAATGAAACAAAACTAAATCAAACAAAACTAAACAAAACAAAACAAATGACATTACCTGCCATTTATTATGTGAAGAACCTGAGGGCTTCGTATCAGAGGCAGATTACCAAACCTTATTAATTTCCTCTGTGATGGTCACTTTTGTCCATGTTTGATGTTTCCATGTCAGAATTATAGTAATGACAATGGGGAATATTCATAAACAATCCAAAATTTGTGGTGCAAATCTGGATGTAATTTTACATCCTCTCATACAACCATCATAGCTATAGAGTGAAGCAAAAAAAAGGTATGAGCATTTGTAACAGCAGAAGAGCTGCTTCAGGTAAATATGCTGCCTTTCTTTAAAATGTCTTAATAGCATGGATGAACCTCTATTTCCTTTAATTTCTAAATGGATGAGATTTCCTCTCATATTGCAGTTCATACAGGCCTTAAGGAAGAGAACTGGTTCCTGTTCAGACCCAAGTCATATGGTAAATCTTCAGTGCTGTTTGGGAGACTGTAACTACTGAGTATTTTTTTCTGATTAAAGTATTAGCTAATGTAGAAAACTAAAGAATGTAGCTAAATGTCTTTTATTTCTTTATTTAGAAGGTTTATTTCACTGTATTTAGTGCAGAAAGGAAGAGTACTTGTTATTCTGACAGGTGAAGTACCCTGAGAATGAAAAGAAAATTTTAAATGCTTCTTTTTCTCTAAGAGAATGCCTGTGGCATTCCCCTTACTGAGGTATTGTTTTCCTTAAAGGAGAAAAAAGAAAGAAAAAAACAAAGAGAAGTCTGTGAGTTTGAAGAATTCTGTTCAGCTTTTAGTAGTTAATGGGTATATTCAAATGTATTCAAATGACTGGAAATTTTCTTGGATTGCAAAGTTATGCAAAATTGTCAAAGTGTGAAAAGAAAAATTATATTTAATGTATGTCTTCCTTAGTTCTGCATGCCCTACTACAATTGTTCCTTGCACTGATACACTATCTAGTGTTATGCTTTTCCTATGAGGAACTTTGTCTTGGCGTTTTCCATACAGTAGTCCAAAACTTGAAATTTTTTTTTAGTTTAAAGATCTGCATTCTCCTAAGACTAGGCACTTTTTTAATGGAATTATGATATGCAGAAAAGTTCTCAGCATGACTGAGAGGAGGGAAGAAGAAAATTATAAAATAGGGGAGTCAGTAGCAGGAAGGAAGAAAGGACCTTAATCCTTCCCTTTTTCCTTCACGTACAGTCTATATTTTATTAGCCAGAAACTAGAGGCATATGTTACAAACAATGAAATAGGTTGTCTTTGTTTTCCTAGATCAATCAAAAATGTATGAAACATTAATAGTGAACCTTAAATTTTAGAATTTAGACATTAATGTTGTGATCTGTAAAAGGAAAATTACTTTTCAGAATTAACATATCCTGAAGTAGCCATTTAAAGTGAGTCAGATAAACAGAACCCAAAATGTGCCAAAGAATCATGGAGCCACAGTGTGTTTGAGATTGGAAGTGGCCTCTAGAGGTCAGCTGGTCCCAGCTCCTCGCTCAAGCAGGACCACCTACAGTCAGTTTCCAGGACTTTGTCCAGACTTTTTTTAATGTCTCTAAGGAGTGAGATTCTACAACCTCCCTGGGAAACCTGTGACAATGCTCAGACACCTTCAACAGTAAAAAAGTCTTTCCTGACGTTCAGAGGGAACACCTGTGCTTTAATTTGTGCCCATTGCCTCTTGTCCTGTCACAGGACACCACTGAAAAGAGCCTGACTGTTCTTTTTGTACCATCTCTTTAGGTATTACATGCAATGATGATATCCCCTCAAAGCCTTCTTTCCTACCGGGTAAACAGTCACAGCTCTCTCAGACATTCTTTTTATGTGATGTGCATTAGTCCCTTAATCACAAGTCTATTTTCTCTATTTTTCCCTCTGCTTAAGGTTATTAACTTAGACATAGACAATGGGGACATCTATTTACTCAGACTCAAAAGCTGAAATTAGTATACTTCTTAAGATAACATTGACTTGATTATATAGTGCAACTGTTCATTTCTGTCATATAGTATTGCAGTGTTTAACAGAGAAAGCTTTACTGGAATATTTTGATATATTCAAATACAGTACAGCTGTTCTGGCAGTTTAAGTTTTGAAATGTTCTACATTATTTCCTGGCTCTAGAGGATTCATTTTCTCAATGTTTCAAAAATGCTATCTTCTCGCACGATTCCCTTCTGGTCACCACAAAGACTACTATAACACTTTCTTCAAAATGATGATTTGTTCTGCATCAGTGGATGATCTTGTCTCTTTGAAACTCTCAGGATGAGCCATAGACAAAACCCAGCCAAATAGCTTAATATGACCACTGACCTTTCCAGAAGTTCCATTGTAATAACTGGGTAGTGAAGAGAGTGTGAATCCTGATATCACCAAAATCTTTGGACTTTACAGTCTGTATGAAGCAGAAAGAAGCAACATGTCAGTTTAATACAGAACCTTCCAGTTTTAGCATTTTTTAAAAAAATCTTAATGGATTAATAATATGAACATATTATAAGAAAATACATTGCAATTGAAGACCTTCAGAGATACGGGGAAATTAGATAAATAGAAATTTGATTTGACATTTTAAAAGTATAAAAAAATAAGAATATTAAAGCTACTCACATTAAGGTCTAAACATTAAAATTTGACCTTATTTTTTGAAATTGTTATTGTGTTTGCATTGTGAAAAATCAGATGAGGTGATGATATACTTTTGCCTCATGCCTCATTGCACAGATAAGAAGTGCATAAATCTGCACTACTTGATACTTTGTCTGCTCCTGCCCTGATTACTTGAATGAAGGTTTATTAGGGAAAACGTAGGAATGCAGCCTAAGCTGCTCTCTGAAGCAGTCCTGCAGTGTGTGATATTACAGGAAGAGGATCTCAGTTTTCTTTTTCATGTGTGATTTCTTTTAGCCCTGTTAAAAAAAAAAAAATAGAAAAGTGATAAAATAGGAATGTTTAAAAGAAGAAATAAACCACTGTATAGAGACACACAATGCCTTGAAGCTTCCAGCAGTGCAGCAAACACACTGTCATGTGAACAGTGCCATCTAATGGTTCTTTCGAGATTAGTTATCACAAGCGCTCGCAAAACTGACGAGCAGCATTCCCATGTTGCGTCAGAGCAGCTACTTGAACGTTATTGGGAACGTTAACAATTCATTTATTGGTAGAATCCTGCACTGGCATAATTCGGAGAAATTACATTTTTCGATATAATCTTATAGTTTCAGGCACTGTTCTTATTTTAGTATGCAACATTTAAATTTGATTTCAACAGGAACCAATCACGCAGGTATATATTTGTTTTAAAAATCAACTGCAACCATTTCAATATTGAAACCATAGAAATTAATTTTTTAAGACAGTAAATAAAAATATTTTTTTTATTCAGAGATCATTAAATGAAAGGTGAGAATGGAAAACAGTGGACGAATTGACAATGCAGGAAAACCAGGAGAAATCTTGGAATTTCAGTGGTTTATTCTGTTCTGAGCTAAATGTAAAAATTGAACGACAATAACTGAAGAGCTCTTACTTCTCTGCTCTGCTTGAGCTCCAGCTGTTTATTCTATCTTCCTTTAAGCCTTAACTACCTATGGGGTGGTTTTACTTCATGATTTGATTTCAAGTTGATTTTGGATATGCAACAATATTTTTAGTGTAGTCATCTTCATGGAATTTAATACTGAAAAATAAACTTTCTATACAGTAAGAATTTTACAGCAGGAATATGTCTCTGTTGCATATCTGTAGTAGCCCACAATATATGGAAAAAGAAGTTTCCTTTTGAGCTTTAAGCCACTCTACAGAATCCAGTATTCCTGTCACAGAATTCTGTAAAAATCTATAGGGATGAGAGCATATCTTTAAGCCACAGAGCATTTTTTTTTCCACAGGGAAAAGAAAAAAAAAAGAGATCTGTAGTCACAAAGATGACCAATGATGATCACTATAATAAAACTATAGGCCATATTTTATGAAGCTATAAACACAAGCTTCAGCCACAAAATAAGCTAGCTGTCTTTAGCATACTCAACAAACAGATACATTTCCAGACCCTATAAAATATCTCTGCGCTTCTAATTAATAAAATTTCAAGCTATAACATGTACAGTTCATGTAAGTCAGTGAATCTCTATAAAGATATGTACTTGGTGCTGCTGATTCCTATGTTTCAATATGCAGAGGAACTTTTAAAGCATTTAATGACTTTTAATTATGGTTGACCTTGCTCTTGAGGGCTTGAGCTGTGCACACACAGCACATGCATTGCAAGACAAAATTTCATCATAGCATTCCTATTAAAGGACCTTTGGAGCTCTGCTCTCCTTACAATGGAGAACTGCTACCAATGTTAGAAGAATATGAAAAACGATACATACATATATATGTATTAAAAAATAATAATAATCAGACGTGGTTCATATCTTCCATACCACAGAAATGAAGGACTGCGAGGTATTTCAAGACCAGAAAGTATATAGATAGACACTCCTCTGAACTTATAGCATGAAAATTTGGTGAAGTACATTCCTTAGTCTTACAGCGTTGAACCATTCTCAAACTTAAAATAATACTACTCATACTAAATA
Source organism: Psilopsiagon aymara (assembly GCA_024733675.1). Classification (NCBI taxonomy): domain Eukaryota; kingdom Metazoa; phylum Chordata; class Aves; order Psittaciformes; family Psittacidae; genus Psilopsiagon; species Psilopsiagon aymara. The sequence goes on along the minus strand of JANRGW010046289.1, from coordinate 4,410 downwards.
TAAAGCTGTTTTTTCCTTCAAATTGAGCTAGTGTCATACTCTTCTCTATACTTTCCTGTTAGATGCAGGTAGCAATTGACAATTTCCTAATAATTCCACTCCAATCTTGATTATTCTATGATTCTGTGATTCTAAAGTCTTAAACACCTGAATGATCTAATTGTGCAGACCAACCCTCTCCCTCACCCCTCTGTTTCATGCTTTCCAAACTATTTAATATTTTTTAAGTCTCTCCTCTGAATTCTAAACTGCCTTCAGTTTAGAATAGGCCATCTACAGTTTAGGCAGTGTAAACTGTCTATATTTTCTTTAATATAGGGTGCCAAGAAAGGAAACGGTGCTCTGTCTGAGACCTCTTCTATTCTGGTTAAAGTGTGATAATGAGTTTCTCGCCGTAGTTCACATGCAGTGTTGCAGCTAATGCATCTTATAGTGAGAACTGATTTGCAGCCCATGGTATGGATGACACACTTTTAATTTGTGTTCAAGCTTGATTTCAAATATTGTCTCCAATACTGCTGCCAATATAGGGTTTTCTCAGGCCTGGGTGGAGGCCCACAGGGCAGCAGGGCAGAGGCTAACCAGCCAGGGGCCCAGCTCTTTCTTCTCCCAGTCTTCGCCAGCTGCCTGTTCAAAGGCTACAGACCATGTCATATCAGATCTGGTCTTGTATCTAGGCTGCCAAACCCCTTTCTGGGGGACAGGGAGTGCAGCTGGCCTCTACAGCAGTGTTGATGCAAGCTGGGGCCCAGGACATGGTAGCTTGCAATCCCACCTAAAACTAACTCCCACTTTCACCAGAAGTGATCAAAACATCCTCTTTGACTATGGTTTTGTGACTATGTTGTGCACTAGTTTCATGGTAATGTAATGAAATTTTGGTTCATCATCCCTCTCAATTTTTTGCAGAGAAGAAACAAGATGCAAAGCCTTCTTAGGGTGATATAGAATATTTCTTACTTGCCCTCTATTGAATAAGCAGCTTGTGGTCACAAATAAGGAGGTTACCCTCTTTTGCAGTCAGATAGTTTTGACCACCTTATCAGGCTTCAGCTGCTCAGAGGCTGATGACTGAGCAGGTTGCTCTAGCATCTTCTTGGGAATTGAAACTTGTCCAGTAGTTCTGTGGCAGGTACACAGTCGGATGGATCTCAAGCTTAAATTTTTTCCTGAAGGAAGTGTTGCTAAGATTTGGGAGTGATTCAGCATAGTGAGTCTTTCTGCTGTCAGGCATCAGCAACTCATGAGTCAAGCAAATAAATTGTAATGATGTATTTTGCGAATAAATTGTAATGACGTATTTTGCAAACTGGGGAATGACTGCATAGCTGATGATTTCAGCATTATAAATTATAAAAATGTTACAAAGCTTAAATTCAAAATTACTTACATTTTGCATTAATAGTAGTGTCACTGAAGGTGAGTCAGATAGGTAATCAATAAGCCACTAATTCAGATACCTAAGAAGTGAAATCCATTGTTTGGATGCCCAGACTCTTTGCTTAAAACCCCACGCTTTTCCAATAATCTCCACTGTTCTTTCTGACATTCCCTATGACCTCTCCAAAATTCACTCCTAATTTTAAAATTTACACATCATTTGTTCCTTCCACCTGTATGAGTCCTATACCAAGAGCCTCTTCCTTTATCCTGTCCTTATTCTCATGGGGTTTTATTTATATCTCTGTGGAAGCACTTTTTACCCTTGCCTGTCTCACACAAACAGAGATTATTTTATGAAGTCATATGTCCTGGAACACATACGCTTGCAATAAATATTTAATCTGTATTGTCCTTAAAAATAGTAAAATAAGAGGTATAAAAAAATGCCTCACACAGTTTTTCGAGAGTCTTTTTCTCTTAGAATACCGCAAGGCAATAGTCTTGAATCTCTTGATTAACACTGCCATCTAGTGACCGTTGAAGAAATTAAAACATTTCAGACTTCCAGCTCCCTGACCTAGTTAAGACCTATTTAGCTCTTTCATAGACTACTTTAGAGCAGAAATTCACTGAAGTGTGTAATGAGACAGCTCGAAAACTGTCATTTAACATTATATTCTGTCTTCATGCGATGAACTGAGGTTTTGTGCCAAATAGTGCAGTTACTGGAACTGTTTTTTTCTCCCATAAAGGAATATATAGAGACAAAATTAAAATAAATCAACAGCTGTCTAGTTAACAGGTATATGAAGATACTTATCCTAACACTTTGTATATTCCTAGTTTTCTTGAATATCTCTCATTTCCACCATCAGTTTATACAAGAAAGGATTTTTTTCTTCTAATCTGTAAAAAAATGTTACAAACAAATTAATGCCATTCCAGGCAAACAAGACCAGATCTATATCAAAAGCTATAAAATTATTGCAAACACATACTTTGACTTTAGAATAAGTCTAAGGAATAAGTGTTCCAGTTTCTTCATGGTAAGAAATGCCTTAACAATTCATGAATCATTTTTTTTTTTCTCCCAGGATACCATCTTTCAGGTCTACACTCAAAGATAGAATACTGAACAAATATCTCTCAGGAGTCATTCAAGGATATATCTTTTCCCCCGTTGATTTAATGGGTAGTTAAACATTAGCTTTAAGACGATGGAGTCCTAAAACTTGAAATCACTTACTCCAACATAATCCCTGTTAGACTGTGTTTACCACTAGCTAAGAGGGTCTGGCATAGATTAAGAGCATTTCCCTACCAGTTAGTGCTGTGCTGCTTGCAAATGTTTTATGTCAGTGCATGGGTTGGCAGGCAGATTGTTTGGTAGACTGAAGAAGGACAGAGCTGCTGAACCTCTTCTTGGGCATAAACTGGCTAAGAGATCATAAAACAATTACATCTCTGAATGAATACAAAAAGCCTGAGCAGAATCATAGAATCATAGAATAGTTAGGGTTGGAAAGGACCTTAAAATCATCCAGTTCCAATCCCCCTGCCATGGGCAGGGACACCTCACACTAAACCATGCCACCCAAGGCTATGTCCAGCCTGGCTTTGAACACCACCAGTGATGGAGCATTCACAACTTCCCTGGGCAACCCATTCCAGTGCCTCACTGGCCTTACGCTAAAGAATTTCTTCCTCATATCCAATCTAATCTTCCCCTGTTTAAGTTTGAACCCATTACTCCTTGTCCTGTCACTGCAGTCCCTAATGAAGAGTCCCTCCCCCCAAACCCTACAGGCCCCCTTCAGATACTGGAAGGCTGCTCTGAGGTCTCCACTCAGCCTTCTCTTTTCCAGAATATACTCACTATTTTCTTAAAGAGGTTATATTTTATTCATTCCAAAATTTTCTCATTTCTCAGAGCATTATTGGTCTTCCTCCTACATTTCCATGATGACTTCCCTAGAAATCCGATCTCTATTCCAACTGCTGTGTTAGTAAACAACATAGATATTGCCAGTGCAGCTGCTTCTCATCAAAAAGTCATCTTCCCTAATTCACACAGCTCTGGAATGGAAAGGGAATCTATTTTGTAAAAGCCTTGTTTCCATACACTTCAGTAATGTAAATTACACAGTTTTATAGAATTATGCTATGGGTTAACTTAGTTTTAAGCCTAACTACCTTAGATACTTCTAGATCTAGTCATAATACTGTGAATCATTATTCCTGTGCTAAAGAGCTCCTAGAAAATAAAAAGGATAAAATAGTTCAGTGCCTTTAATAACTAAGCTTTCATTCAGATACGTTGTTTTATTCTTTTGAATGGACAACCACCAAAATAAAACCAGAATTAGGAATAGTTCATAGAAAAGGGAATGGGGAAGTGGCTGTTTCTATATTTAATTTGACCATTTCCAGTGATAAGAATCGTCTGCCAAATGATGAAAGTTGTGACAGGCTTAGACAGCAGACTGGATGAAAGGGGTGAAAAAAATCTCAGCTACATAAAATCTAGCAAAAACTTTGATGTGGTGCCTCATTAAAATGTTCATCATTTAACTGAGGACACTAAGATTAATAGATGAATCAGGAAATTAGATTTGCTCAGTAAATAGATTCAAAAATTAACTCAGGAACCAGACAAAGCAGAGGGGGCAACAGGTTATACAGAAAGCTACATTTCCAGCTTGAAAATGGGTAGAAAATAAATCCTCGCAGATCATTCTTGAAGTTAACATTTTGAATATAGGAGCTTCACACTACAAGCTGGAAGGTGCAGGTGGAGTCTGAACATGATGTAAAGGCAAGAGACATTCAATACTGGTGTCAGTATCAAAGGTTGGATTAGTGGAATAGGACAAAATATAGAATCATAGAATAGGGTTGGAAAGGACCTTAAGATCATCTAGTTCCACCCCCCCGCCATGGGCAGGGACATCTCACACTAAACCATATCACCCAAGGCTATGTCTAACCTGGCCTTGAACACTGCCAGGGATGGAGCATTCACAACTT